>JAAGKR010000698.1:92926-142984 GCA_011419295.1 Clarias macrocephalus
AAAAACAGCTGATTCTTAAGGTTTCAGTATCAGTTTCAGGAAACCAAAAATAGCAGGTGTGTCCTTTCTAGTTTTCTGTAGTGTTTATGCTATAGTGCGTTGGTTATACACACACATCCACAGACGCTCACACACACTACTATGTCGCTTATCAGTTCTGATCTCTCACCCTATTCTCAGCTCTATTCTGGGTAAGCTATATTTTGTTCCATTTAAACATGATAAGAGCACATTTGGCATGAAACTCGAGTGATAATAACGCGCTTGCGCACACATTCTCTGCCTCAGCTAGAAGGTTAAGAAGCCGCAGTTTAACACCTAATCAGTTCTCATGTCTAGGTCCAGACTGCAGCAGAAGACATGTAGCTCGAGTCATGTTCACACCGCAGCACTTCTCGCATCAGCAGTTACAGGGACAACATGAGACACGACTGAATATTTATTTATTTTTGAGAGACAATGGTCTGTGATTTGCTCATAATTTTTTACAATTTAGAGTAAATGAAAGGAACAGTATTATAAGCTGAAAGAGATGAGAAAAACAGAAAAAGAGAATGCACTTTTCATTTTCTCATGATCTTTATGTAATTCAGGTCATATGAAATTTAAATATTCCAAACTAAAGTTAAGTTTCTTTCACCTTCTCAAAATAATATATAATGCAGGAGTTTTCTAAATTACTTTTAAGCACAAAATGTTGATTCGTCCAAGCTTTTTATTAACCAAGGTTTATTATAGAGATTTTATTTAATATCCAGTCTGATGCGATGTATCTCAACCATGCACCTAGCTTTTGTGTAGTTGCGTTAAAAATGCCTTTTTTTTTTTTTTTTTTTGCTTTGCACAGGTTTACATACAATGCCTGGGTGAAGAAAAATCCATTTTTGGATTTAAATAAGCAAATACTTGAGTCTTTCATTGTCTAATCAATACACTTCACCCGCAACAATCCTTCAGCTCGCACACTCTGTAGCTTCCCATTTTCTTAACAGCCACGTCAGAAAACGTGTCCTGCGGTCATGGTAAAAAAAAAAAAAACTTACTCTGCTTCTGAAGGGTCAAAATATTGGGCTGCATCAAGCGAAGAAAACAACTAAGGAATCTAGTGAAATTGGGTCAAAAAGTGTACAACACTTTATTAAAACCTTATGGAAGAAATGCAGTCGGGGGGGGGGGGGGTGGGGGGGGGGCTGGAGGAGAGTCATGAATGGAGATCACTGTGGCACTTGGTGAAGTTGCATCATAAACATTCAGGAGAAACCAGAGCTGTTTAATAGTGAAAGTAAGAGCATTTCTATACACAGTGTGACAAGAACCCTCTTTCTTTTCTTTTTTTTTTTGGTCTTTGACCTTAAATCACTTGCTATTCATTTTATAAGAATATATTCCAAAATCAATCCTAAAGTTTTTATTTTTTTTTTTTTACTTTTAATCATAAATATATATTCATAAAGAATGTCATGTTGACTCTAAAATGTATGTAATTCTGTGGTGTTTTTTTGTTTATTTTTATCTTTGCTAAATCTAATTCATTTCCATTACATGATGAGATGATTATTCTTTCTTTCCCTGATGTCCAAAACCAACAACGATATTTAGGGCAGGGCGATACTATCTATCTATCTATATAACAATAATATACCAAAGTCACGATACACTTACTTCACTGAGATATTGTGGCTATTGTGATATTTTTAAAATTTAAGATCTCTAAAATTCCTGTAACAAACTTAGAGCAGATTTAATAGTAAAATACAATAATTTTTGTTAAATGTCATTTTTTATTTACTTGTTTTTTAAAGATTTTATTTTAAACCCATACTACTGTGTTCTTATCATATCGCCCATCTGTAGTGCCTTGTAAAGAAATACTTTTTTTTTTTTCTTTCCTCCTCTGACTTTCACACCTTGCTTGTGTTTATGTGCAGGATGTGTGTAGTCAAGATAAAACGCTTCTTTTGTTTTGTCACGTAGCCAAAAAATTCAGTTTCACAATCCGTCCTCGAACGTGCCAGTGTTTAAAATGGGCGTGCTGGTCGATAGTAAATTCAGCAACACCGTTTTATCGTTGGAGATGTTGCTGTCTAGCTTATTTAATCCGTTTGAGACTTCGACTGGGGTATGATACATGAGCGTACAGTAAGCGTGTGTGGTTTAAACAGTTAGGTTGGAGGCGGCTATTAGTGGGTGAAGTTCATGTTTTTTGAGCGCTGGAGGTCTCAACCCCGTGTGCACTTCTTCAGGAGCTGCTTTTTGCAAGCTTCACCCTGCGCCTTCTCTGTCTCTCTGTCTCTCTCTGCCTTTCTTGTCTTTGATCGTATCCTGTGCACAGTCGTTCACATCGTTTTGTGGAAATGATCTGTTTCCTGTTCTTGGCTGATAGATTTCTCTTTAATTTTTCCCCATGTTGCGTTAAATTCAGCAGACTGGCTGATTCACAACCCCCCCCCAATTTTGTGGTCATGAAAGATTCAGCATTGCAGCATGTGTAGGTGACGAGTCAGATAACGATACACAGCAGGGGAAAGCCGTCTTTATTCTTCCCTCATGTGCATTCTTTAATGCGTTACAGCATATCGCAGGCTTTATTACCTTAACATTATTACTCTCAAGACGCACTTTTTATGCTTTTCAGTTCTTTTTGCTCTCCTGCTCCGTTCCTCCTGCCTCGCTCTAGAACTTGTGTGCTTTTCTCTACTCAGCTTTTGTAATCGGGTTTTATTAGCATTTTCACGTACGGTATGTGAAAATTAATCCACCGAGTAAATCCAGCTGTAGGGCGAATCTTGTGCAGTAGAAACATTTTAAATTGTCCATTCATAGTCTTAAGCCCTTTTGGGATGGGATTAAATTAATACAGGGTCTTGTGGTCATTTAGATTGTGACGGTTTTCATTCAGACTTCCTTTGAGAAAATCTTCTGACAAACTCGACTGGTAACTGAGCACAGATGTGCATTCCAGTTTCCACTGTAACAGGACAGGCATGATGGAGTGGTCTTGTTGGCATGGCGGCCCGTCATATCTACACGACACGCCATTTTTTAAAAAAAATATTTCTTATATCCAATGTACACTCATTTTAACATCACTTTTTGTTGTTACAAACTGAACATCATTAACGTTCAGGGTGACGAATGTGCTAAAAGTTTTCTATGTTGTTCAATTATTATATTTTATATTCTTTATTTTAATAGTCTTTTTTTTCCCCACATTTTATTTTTTTAAGTAAAAACATTTCACTACATATCATACTGTGCATGTCTGTTAGTGACATGTATAAAATTTAAATTTCAAATTCGAATTTCAACAGCAAAGACTTGATTCCTTCACACAGAAAGCGGCTCCCGGACGGCCGCAAATCGTACGTTTCAATGTTTTGAGAGAGAGAGAGAGAGAGAGAGAAATTCGTCTTGTGCTTAGTGAACCTGTCAGTGTCCTCAGTGGGCGGGGCGTCACTGTTACCCTCTCTGTCTCACTCAATCATTCCAGTTGAGTCTCGTGCAGCACCGTGACAGTTGTTTTGTTTAAAAGGAGAAAAAAAAAAGTGAAGATACACAATGCACTTCACCTCACAGTAGAGTAAAATGTACTCCTGTCAGTAAGAGCGGTGAACCCGAGGGCAGTTTTCTTCGCTGCGTGTTTGTCGCGCATGATGAGTTTTTTATGTTTGTAAAAAAACACCTTAAAGCACACGTGCTGTAGCTCAAATTTAGTGCAGGTTCACAAACCTTGGAGTTTGTTTTAATTATTTGATATTTCATTATGTGGAATTTACCTTTTTTTATGTACTTTTTCTTAAAGATTGTTCTAACAACTCAACTTTTGATTATAAAGCAATTAGTAGTTTTGTCCATTATTTCAGTTGTGTCCAGTAAGTCCATCTTATTAATTCACTGTATACATCAAATAGGTTTCAAAATTCCACATATGTTGCGAACAGACCGTGCTCATATAACCGCATGACGCACACGAAATCAGAGTCTGTAGAAATCTTTTATTGTTGTCCAAAGGCAAGAGATTTATTACTCAAGTTAATGAAAAATGCATTACAGTTGTCCTTCAGATACGCTCATCCGAACCGAATAGTAGAGATGAGACTCGCCAAGGATCATCCGATATCACGATACCCAGGTCCCGATTCGATTTGTATTGCGAGTCCAAGTATCCTGATCAGCCATTTGATTTCTTTTATTATTTTTTTTTCCCTGAGATTTTCAGAAACTTTACATATTGCTTACTTGCTCCTACCACAAGGGGCGCTGTGCTGCCAGCTAGTGTGTAAATACATTATAGAGCACCGACACCATTTTACCACTTCAAATCAAAAAACTTTTTAAAAAATCGATTTTGCAGCAAGTGTGGCGATACATGAATTGCAACACAACGTCGGCGTTCGCTTGTACAGGTCGTCAAAGAAAATTATAATCCAGTTGACGTATGTTTTTCGTGATGTTTTAACTTTTCCAATGTGCACCAACGCGGCCTGGAAGCTCTGCTCCATTTTCAGTTTTTCACATAGGACTCGTGCGGCATCCTCACTTTTTTTGAATTTTATTTATTTATTTTTATGAAAACTTGTCATGTTTGTGAATTGGGGGGGGGGGGTCAAAACCTTTCCAGCATATATAACATTTAACGTAATTCATCTGCATTTATTAAGGGTTTGGATAAAAATGGGCGGGGAGTAGTTGTGGAAATGGATTCTGGTTGATTTGGCCGATGTGTGTAGTATAGCCGGAGGTAGGATTTGAAGGCTAGTTCTTTATTCTTTTTCTTTTCTGCTGGAATTACTTTTTCTTCATTTCCGTGTTTTTGTTTTTTCCCCATTCCTCTTTTTTTTTTTTTTTTTTTTTTTTTTTTTAAGCCTCCCCCTATATTTTCTTTATAACTTCTTCCTCCATTCCTTTGTTTGTCTTTCTATTTCTCATTTTTACACTTCTCTCTCTCTCTCTCCCTCTCTCTGCTGTTCCTGCATTTGTTTTTTTCCCTTCTCATGTGGATTTTGCCCGATGGGTGTCTGTCACACGTTTGGGATTCTTCACATTCCAGCGCCGCAGGCTGACTCAGGAGGCCGGGACCGAAATTAAAAACAGTGTGCCGCTCTAATTGCCCTGCTTGTGCTCTGTACTGCTGAGCCCAGGGCTGTTTTATAGGCCTTTTCTGTTTTTTTTTTTTTTTTTTCCTTCCCTCCTCTGAGGCGTACAGCTTGATGGGCTGCTTGTTGTCCAATAAAGCGAGAGAGAAAGTGTATGTGTGCCCGCATTACCAAACCCTCTGGGTGCCTTGACCTTTTGCATTGTAACACTACAATGAGCTAATGTTTATAGATGCAGTCAAAGCAGCAGCAGATGACTGAACCTGAGCATGAAAGACACATGGGTGAAATTTGAGTCAGTGTGGATTTCCCCTTTTTAACACCGATTCCTCTGATTCACTTCTCAGGGTCTGTTTATTCTGGCAGGCTTTTGTATCGTCGCCGCTTGAAATTCGACCGTATTGCATCAGAAATTCCACCGTAATCAGGCAAGGGTTTGCGTGGAAGCATGTTCAATGTGCTTCGGGCGCCGGAGTTGGTCACGGGTGGATGATTGGCACTCGGGAGTGTTGCACTGCACCTGATGAAGTGTTGCTCATCAAAGAAAACCTACTGGGAAACCTTCTTAGGAGATTTTTTTTTTTTCCCTCTTGTGAAAGATGTGAGAATATTATACACAGATTAGCCATAATATTAAAACCACATGCCTAATATTGTGCAGGTGTCACCAAAACCCGCCTTTTGAGATCTAGACTATACTATGATCTCTGAAGGTGCGCTGTTGTATCTTTTTGTCATGACGACGTTATCAGCAGATCGTGTAAATTGTGAGTTTGTTATTCCAGATAACACATCCCACAGATCAGATTGAGAGTTGAGGAATTTGGAAGACAAGCCATCACTCTTTCCTGTTCCTGTGGCAGGAGGCAATATCTTGTTGAATGAGGTCATGCCTCGAAGGGGTGCACTTGGTCAGCAATAATGTTTTGATGGGTGTTTTTGTCAAAGTAAGATCCACATGAATGGTGGGACCCAAGAACATTATCCAGAGCATCACACTGACTCTGCCTGCAAAAATAGGACTACACATCGTGGTGACGCAAACTGCAACAACTGTGATTGGTGCCTTCCAGGAGGGTGGGTATGGGACAAAAAGTCGGCCCCACTGGTTTCAATGAATCGATCCGGGAGCACGATGATGGAAAATGGCTGTCCTGGGAGGGGGGGAGTAACGTCTTCCCGGGTTCCCTTTAAATGAGCTCACCGTGATTTTGAGGCGCAGTCTCACGAGAGTATAATGTGGAACCAAAACACCGAATCTGTTTATCTGTTTATTTTTTATGCTTTACATTGTATATTTGTGTCAAAGGTGTACAAGTCTCACCTTGTCTGACTTACAAACAAATTCGACTTATGAACGTGCTCCCGGAACAGAATTCTGGGACAACAGTAAATCAGGAACTTTTTGTATTCATTTATTTCGAACTTGGACTCAGATATGTGAATATACATCGGGTTTTTATCTGTTAAACGCGATCGTATGTACGAGATGCTTTAAACGTTTAGTATACGCTTTTTTGCGTCTTATGTCCGTAAATACAAATTGCATAGAAAAGACCAGGCAATGCTTATTCATATTTTTTCTAAATTTCGTTTAATATTGCTGTTTCTTAATGGAAGACGGAGAAAAGTACAGAAATACTTGTTTATTATGGTTTTGTTTGAGCGAATATAGCCTGAATGCTCAGTGTAGGTGCCACATAGACTCTGCACAGAAGCATTAATTAGTCTTTACACTTGCCCATTTTTTTTTCTGCTTAAAGAATTGACAGTGATGTATAATATAACCTGCCTTGACCAAAAAAGTTGCAGACTAAGATTTAATTCAGCTTAGATTACAGCACATATTGTGATACCAGTTCATGTGTGAAAATGATTACTTATTTTCCCAGGAGCACGCCTTCACAATGAGTCCTGGAATATGGCCATAGATGTGATAACCTGGTCATTCAGTATATTTAGGACGTATATTTAAGTTAAATCAAAGTTTTAGATTTAAGTCTAAATCGATTTTTAACCATGCAACTTCAAGTAATTTCCATTCATTATTATTCGTGTGTATAATATAATTTTTTTTCCCCATTAAAGTTGACGATTCAGCACGATCCTTCCAAGTTTTGATAATGTTTTAAAAGATTCTTAACCCCATTCCAGTAATTTCAAATTTCCTGAGTTGTTTTCTTTGCTTAATGCAGCCTAATAATTAGGTTCTTTTGAAATTATGCCTTTTTGTTTTTGACCAGTCTTGTGAATCCTTTTCACTGTTATAGTATGTTATGCATCATTTGTGTAGTACATTTGTTGCATTTAGTTTTCACTAAAGCATGACTTTTAAGCAAAGCAGTTCACGTGAATTAAGGTTTTCATTGAAAAAGCTTTACACTTTATCTTCCTTGCACGGTTTGCTCGCATGTAAAGATCAGAAAACTCTTCACTAGCAGATTCTTCCACCGGCTTCTGCTGCTGCCGTGCCGTTTTTCTGTACTACTGACTACTCTCTGTGTTCACAACCATATCCTGACTTGTGTGCAGGATTAATGTCCGGTCTTTCTGGTTGTTTCTTCTGGTTAGCTGTTACTTTGTAGGGTATTGGTGTTTTATTAATTGGCAGTGGCTGTAACGCATCACATGTTCACACCACATTTGACTATCTGGTTAAGTAAGATCTGTGGTGTTTAACAAATGACTGTCGTTTTTTCCGTCCAGCAGATGCGTTTATAGGAAGTAGCATGTGGGGGAACTCTTCTCAGGAACTGGAGAAGCACAGCCACGGTGTCCTCCATCTTTACTGGTTCAGTTTCAATACAGTGGTGGAAATGGCAACCCGACATATTCAAGAATTAAAGATGTATATTAATTACGATTTTTAGATTGTTCGACTCCATTACTTGAGTTAAATGAGTTTAGCCCAACTTCAGTAACTCAAACATAAGAGTCAAATATTGAGTGACCATTTTAATAGAGAGGAGGATGATGGGGTTCATCAATTAAAGTGGAAACAGCTATAACTCCAATAAATAGACAATAATTATTGGAGGTATTTAAATAATGAGGCCCAAATTTAAAAGTCTGGATTATTTTCATAAAATAAATCTGATTTGTTGAGTGATAGTTTTTGTTTATAATCAGTCTTTTTTTTTTTTTTTTTTTTTTTTTTGCTTAGTTGAATTATGTTGAAGGTTTGCATAATGTTTGTTGCATTTTTGCCTTTTGTGTTCACTGTTTTTGTTGCATGGTTCCTGGTAATTTACTAGCTTCTCTTCAGACATAAGCTCTTTATAATACTTGAGGACGTTATCATCCTGTTCTTCTAGTCTGCTGCCTCGTTTATTTCCCCTTAAATTGATTTTAGTTTTCAGGCCTAAATTCTGTTCATAAACAGACCTATTTTTAATAATAATTGCTGTTAAATTACAATACTAAATGCGAGTGTGATAAAATGGTTCGTACTGAAGTCTCACTTTTGCTGTTTCAGACCGCCCTGTGCTCATCCCATATTTTTAACATGCTTTAAACACACTGTTTTTTTTGTTTTTTTTTCCCATTGGGAAGACTCTGGAAGGGGATTAATTTAATAAACCTCTGGTTTGTTCATTATCGATCTAAATCCTCATTTCTGTAACGGTACTTATGTTTAAGCGATCTATTGTTTGTCAGGTGTGTGTGTTTCTCTGTAGCTCTGTTGTGCTCATGTAATCAGTCAGATAAACAGGCAGTGATATAATCTGTGTCTGTGAGGGCTTTGTGGTAAAAACATGCTATTGCTCAGCTGAAGCATTAGTTTTGGTCATGAGCAGAAACCTCAGGCTGCATTTACACCGAGAGATGAGTAATTTCTTTTACTTCACTATTTGCACTTGACCTAGCCTGGCGCATGGCTGTCTTTTTATTAATATCGGGGAAGTTATTTTTGTATCATGAAGTAAGGGTTTTGTTTGGCTCATTTCACACACCTCGGTGTCGTCACACCACTGAGATTTTTCTTCTTGTTTATGGTCTTACTTTTCACTCAGTCCTGTGTATGAAAATTGTCTTGAGTGCCGCATGCCGCACGATTTTATTTCTCAGTAACCATTTTAAAAAGTAAATCTGGGTTCTTTTTTTTTAATGTAAATATTTAATCAGATATATTGATGGCAGAATTTTTTTTTATATAATTACGTTTAGAGTGTGACATGCTCATAGAACTTGATATTGACCAGGATGGGTTCATGGTGAGGGTGATGTATCTCTGTGCCCGTGGTTTTTTTTATTTTTTTTTATAGATTGAAAGAGGAACTACTTCGTTTTTTTTTTTTTTTTTTTTTCATGTAAAGGTCTGTGTACATGTGAACTCTGTTTCATACAGCTTGGTTTTTTTTTTTTTTTTTTTTTTTTTTGTGTGCCCTAGACGCATGCGAATGAAGCATCCGTCTCTTGCACTTGCTGCTTCGCTGCTTTAATTACCATCATGGTTATGTACCGGGTTTATTCATGTTGTCATCTCGGTAGTTTTAGTTTGAAACGTTCAGGCTTGGTGCCACATGCCTCTTACTGCTCATCACAGCGGCTACACAAATAAACACATCAGTGTTTGTGCTTCTTACAAAGAAAACAAACCTTTTTTTTTTTTGGTCAACTTTCCATTTCGAGACACTGAGTAGAGAGAGGTCTGTGTGGTTTCAGTGGTTATGCAGTTTAATAGATGCTTTGTTGCTCGAATCAATGAGTCAATATGCAATTCTGAATATATTGGACCCGCACACTGTGTGGACGCTCATATTTAAAATCCTATAAAATTGTCGACTTTCACTTCTTTTTGGGGTAATGGGTGGTTGGTGAAGTGAAATACCGCCCCCTACTGCACTGGAGTATTGAGCGGGCTGCTGGTAGGAAAAAGATTTTGCAGAATTTTGATGCACATGTCCAGTTTGCACATGATTTTAATATTATCTGGGGATAATATAAAAAAAAATTAGGCAGCCTCCATTCTTCACCGAAGAGTGATAATAAAAAGGCACACAGGAAACAAAAACCAAATCCTAGCCAAATCGCAGATGTGCTGATTTGCACGAGGCTAATATCTCAGGAAATCTGTGGAATCTGATTCGCACGGAATTTAAGATCGCAGACAACATCTGCAATTATTACAAATCGCACAAGGTCTGCAGATGTTACTAATCCAGTGCAAGTACGCCTATAGACACTTGGGATGTTTTAAATCCTGTAAGAAATCTAGCCACTTGAGGAAATGAACATCAATGGTATTGAAAAGAGAAATTCTCAACTTGCGCAAATTATCATTCTTCTTGTGATTTCACAAGTTAAACCCGTCATTTGACTATTTGTTAAATGTTTTCTATTAGCTAAACATCTCTACTAGAATCGTGTTATAATTTTAAGGCTTTGTTTTTGTCTGAAAATTTTATTTCCTTTCATTTTACTCAAAAGTTTCAAATAGACAGCAGATGTGTTATTTATTTTTATGTTCAAATGCACTTAATGTCAATTGACAAATCCCTCCCCCCTTTGTTAAACTCTACTTATAGAGAAATATTCAACACCAGGGCAGAAACGTGTGATTTTTGGGCGATCATGTGACACCCAATCAGACAGGAAGACTATTCAGACGTAAATGTTTTGTAAATCCTGGGGCGTTACCCTCTCTCAGGTCGATAATGATGCAGCTATTCATTCAAGGAATGTAGTGTATAAAATGCAACACAATTTCACTTCACTTTACAGAAGACAATGAAGCGCACTTCACTTCACTTGAAATGAAAGTACTGGAAGAAGACTTTTTCTCCCTTACACTGGACACAAAATTGTTCTGATCTTTGTTTTTATAGAAAGGTGTATCAACCAAGATCAGCTTCATCACGAGTAAGTCTGGAATGTATCGTCACTTGTTTAATGTCTTAACAATAGTAATATGTTTTACTTTACTGAATTTTTAAGTAAATTTTTATTTTACTTGATAGCAAGGGTGAGCAACTGTAACCAGGAGTAAGCAATTTCCCTTTGGGATTAATAAAGTTCTTTGAATCTTGAATGTTCTAGGTGAATGAATAACGTTTTACATTGATGGCATTTAGCAGACGCCCTTATCCAGAGCAACTTGCGTTTATCTCATTCTACATCTGAGCAGCTGAGGGTTAAGGGGCCTTGCTCAGCGGCCCACCAGTGGCAGTTTGGTTGTGCTGGGGTTCTGGTCAGTGGTTCAAAATTATAACCACTGAGTCGCATGTATTATATGAATAAGTGCTGAGCTGGAAGTATTGGTGCACTGCATCTCCTCCGCAAAATGCTGAAAACCACTTGATGCGAGCCTGTGATTTCATGTGTATTTTTCAGTGCAGCGTGGCAGTTTTTCCCAAAGTGATCCAGAGCATTTTTTGTTAGTGCATGTCCACTTTACAATCTGCGTTATAGTCTAAGGAGTAACGCATTGACTTCACTTCAGGGTCAATTTAGGAGTAGAGTTTTCCCCAACCCCCTCAATGTGCCCTGTCTGATTGATTGATTGTCCAGTTGGACCAAAAAAAAAATAAAAATCAGGAGCAAAGCGGTTTAGCAAGCGGATTCTCAATCCTTTTTCCAGGATGTTGTGCGTCTCAACTTCCTAGTCTATGTATGTCCTTGTACCGCTCCTCATATGAGCACTGTTGGGTATGGTTCTTTTGCCAGACTTCTTCCTGGTTGAAGTCGTTAATAAAATTTACAGTTATCAGCTATGGATGTAGAGAAACGGTCAGTAGAAGCTACAATTTGCACGAGAGTAGAGTCCAGGTTTCAATAGGTTAAATTAAGTTTTTTTTTTTAATTCCTTATAAAAGTAATAGAATACCATTCCTACCACAGGGGAGGCCTGAGCGCATCCCTACTAATTAAACATCACAAAACATTATAGCCATGTTAATTCACCATGATTTTATGTAATTATATCTTTAAGGTTTATACATCCTTTATTTTTATTTACAGTAGTTGATTTTTTTTTTTTTAAGTTGTTTTGAGTCTTACTTTAGGGTGGTTGTGAGGGGGTGGTTTGGCAGACGACCTGTCTTGAGGTGAGAATGGGTGAGAATAGTTTTGGGTGTGTCTGAGGTGGAGGGTGTGAATAGTCTTGCAGATCATTGAAGGAAATGCAAATTTCTCCCTGTCTTGTTTCCAAGTAAAAGGAAAATTTTCTGGAAATTTAAACTTTTTTTTTTTTTTTAAGTTTTGTGTTCTTTTACAGTTTTCATGCATAAGAAAACTTTAAAAGCTTTGCAAAATTTTATCAAATGTGCTTACAAATGTAGGTCACATTAACATTGTTTTTCCCCCCACATTTGAACTCGAACATCAGTGTAACTCTAATCCACTTTAGTTTATATAAAACTTTTTCAAAATATATATATAAATAGTACAATGATTTGATGGTTTGCCTGTTTATCATATTATACACAAGGTTTAATATTAAATTAAGAAGCATAAGGATTAAAATGTAAAAATCAGGTCGCGACAAAACTTTAGACAAACTCTACAGTTAAACAGACATGCGGTATATGATTGTTGAATGTAACACGATACAAAGTAACACATGAGTACTTGGATTTTTTTTTTTATGTAATGAGTAATCTAAAGCGTTAGGTCGGCCATTTAAGTACTCGGTTATTTAGTTTTCAAAAATGTAATCCGTTATTCAGACAATTTATGTAATCTGTGAGCCAGACAGCAGTGATTCCGTTAGTGTGTCATCCTACAAGCCCTGCCCCAGGTAACACCCCCCCTCCCCCCGGTATACTGACTCGCGGTGAGAAGTGGTGTTGGGCACTGTGAGCCGCCGCGAGTGACCGCTCGACATTCAACGAAGTTCTGCAAGGTCCGCGAGCTTGGAAATGTAATCACCGCGCCAGAACTTGTGGTGAATCATGATGATCCGTATTTACGGGCACCACGCGAAACCGCGTAGGTGAGATGGGGGTATTAGTAGTTAACTGATTATGGGCCAAACTTCGCTGAGTGATGATGGTCGAATAATTATAAAGGTCTTGACTAAAACATGCATGAGGAAGCACAAATGAATTTTCATTTTCTGCAGTCGAAAAGTACTCTAAGAACGCAAGACTGTAATGTAACTTATTACTTTTTAATTGCAGTAATTTTGTAATGTAATTAGTTACTTTAAAAAGTAACGTTCCCCAACACTTACATTTTTCACATTTCACAAACGCTTTCCAGATCAGTCTTAAACAGGTTTGGCCACGCTTCAGGCAGTATCAAGCATTGCAACATTTTTTCCTTAACTGTGAAGCTATGGCAATCTTGTTCTGCTTATAACTCCAGGACTGTTCTCATACAATGAACTTTGCCTCCACGAACATGGGCTTCCTAGTGTCTAAAAATTCCCCACAGCAGTTTATCGCCAGGTTCACGCCGCCAGATTTATTGTGACGTTAAATAACATGCCATAAAATCCTGACCCGATTCATGCAGGTTTATATAATGGGGGACTTCCCCGCTATTCGGTAACGCAGGCTGGTGAAACTTGTCATGAGTGACAGAATGCCTTCGGGGTTTTTTTTTCTTTAGAGGTTGGGCAGACATTATTTCGACTGAATAAAAGACTGTAATGGACAAGTTGAGATGAGACTACTACGATAGAATTATTCCAATTTTTCTGCTTAGTAGTGATGGGTTGGAATATCACTCTAAATCAGTTATCGTGTTTTATTAAATAAATAGATGTTTAATTTGTACATGTCTGCATTTGTGGTGGTAAAATGTTCAAGTTGCATCTTTTCATAATCTTACACACTTTAAACTATTCACACATTGGCAGCCGGCACAACATGATGTGTGGTAGGAGCAAATTATTTCACGGTTAACTTTTGATTCATTGTCTACATTTTAGAACAATATCAAAGGTATAAAATAACACGCGTATAATTAAATAACAGTAGTTGTCGGGTATTTATTTTAAAAAGCGAATGTCCGCCTTTCTGGAATAGTTCTTGTAAGAACAGTATTGTCAAGTGCATTTGGAAAACCCATCAAGCACCATGATGAAACTCTCATGAAGACCTTTCCAGGAAGCAAGACCAAGATTTACCTCTGCTGCAGAGAAGTTCATTTAGAGTTACCGTAGAAATCATCAATTAACAAACAGCACCTCAGATTAGAGCCATTATGACGGCTTTACAGAGTGTAAGTAGCAGATACAACCCGATATCAACTGTTCAAAGGAAATTACTGCATGTATTGGATCTTCATCGTTGTTTTATAATGTGGAAAGAAAAAAAAATTAGGAGAGATCATGGAATTTGAAGGGGTGTCCAAACTTTTAACTGGTAGTTTTTCTATATATAATCGAATTTGTTGTGCATTTTATTTGTTTGGATGCCTTATGCAAATAATTTTAGCTAGTTAAATTTTATTTAAAGTCGTTTAATATTTAACAAACGGCAAGAGATTTATTTGCGGTAGCATTTAAACTGAATCTGTAAAACCTGTAAGTGTCCATATTACCGGCAAATCGCATTGCTCGTCTTTTAAATTATTTGTACAAATGGTTTTAAACACCAGTCCCTTTTCCATCACCTATAATAATAATCGATTTGATTTTCATCACAGTTTTCAGCTTCTTAAACTGACACATCTATTAGATATGCTGTTTACTCTCTGTGGATAATCAACCTCGTCTTTTTTTTTTTTTTTTCCTTTTCCGATCAGTGACCGGTCTTAAATACTTGCATCAAACATCACTTGATCTCAATGCACCTAATTTTGGCTTTTTGTATTTTTAGTGCCGGCCCCAAAGGAGACAACATCTATGAGTGGAGGTCCACCATCCTGGGTCCTCCAGGCTCAGTGTACGAGGGAGGAGTCTTCTTCCTCGACATCGCCTTCACTCCAGACTACCCCTTCAAACCGCCCAAGGTGAGAAGCTTCCCAGGTTCCCACGAAATGTAAATTTTCTCGACCTTGGGAACAAATTCCAATCCGGGATCATGTTCGTAATTCGGACTTGTTCTTAAGTCGGACAAAATGAGTCTCGTACGCCTTTTGATATGAATATACAATATAAAGCACACCAATCTACTTGACTAAATCCATGTCCCCTTTCTCCACACAACCATCATGTGGCCAACAACCGTAACTGTTTTTTGAAATTAATTTTACAGTGAAATGTAATGGTGTTGTCCAAGTGCCTTTAAATTGCGTTGGGAATTCCGGACACCATTTTATCCCTAAGCTATTTTCCACTGTATTGGACTGTAAACTAAGATTTTATACGATTTGTACATTCACTTACACACTGAAAATGGAAATTCGTAATTCGAATGTTTAAGTTGGGTATTTCACAAATGGTCTGTATATCAAACATGTCGGATAATTATGAACTAAATGAATTATGAACACAAAGAAGCAAAGGTACGGTCCAGGACAGTGTAAACAGAAGGTGCTTAAGTAGCCCTTCTGATCTTCTGTTCAACCAGTCACAATGCAGGAAGTGTGACCGACAAGCCTAGTGCGATTTGGAAGGAAGGTGAAACCTGCACACTGAAATAATCTGGATTTAAACATGAATTACAGAGAGATACTCGAGGCACAGAATACAGACGCATTATATACACACAAACTCAATGTTGTAGCGTCATAACATTTAGATTTAGCTTGTCATACAGAAAACAGATCATCTCTGATTAAGATTAATACGTGTTCGTGCTGAAACCTGGTGTTTAAACTGAGCTGCGCCGTCTGTAATGACCGTATGGTGTAAAGCTGCACTGAGGATCACAGCAGAAGGATCAGAAGGACCGAAATACCAGTGCTGCCACATCCATGAGGTCACTGGATGTTTTAGTGCTGATGATAAGCCTCTTGTGGTGCTTTATAGACCTGTTATTCGGAGCAGGTTTGCTTTGGCAGAGCGCTCTGGCTTTCCTCACACTTTTTTTCCAATCTTCCTCCTAAATGGTAATAAAACCTATAATGCTTGTAGAGCTTGCAGAGAGTTGTTGTTTTCTGACGTTAGTGATGGACTGATGCCTGTTGAGTAACACGTCTTTTGATAACATTTTCTCTGACTTTCTTACTGCCCTGTTGTGATCACATGATCACACTCTCTCCACTCTGTATTCATTAGACTACTGCATTCTGTGTTGCTATTAGCTTCACAAAACAGTTTACGCCGCTATTTTCTTCCTCTAAAATGACTCCGTGATGACAAAAATAAACAGTTTATTTTTGTTAACGCTGTAAGTTAACAAGTGCAGACCTGTGCTTTTCAGATGTTCATTTTAGACCTAAGAATAACAAAAGGGAAATGCATGTTTTTAGTTTGGCACACGAACGTCCGTCACTAAAAGGACTCCCAGACATCTGAAGAGGTTTTGTGATGCTTTCTATAAATATATCAGGGGTTGCACGACTATAGACGTTTGCTAGTTTACTAATAAATTAATAAAATAAGTTGATTTTTAAGATAACCTATTTTGAGTGTCGGTCACTTGAGTTGTTCTGCGTCAGACTTTGCCAACTTTGGAGCAGGCTTTTTGTGCACAGTGGCGGGTGTCCACATACTTTCGGCCACATAATGCTGTTCTTAATGTTGAGCTTTTTCAGCCATGTGTTCAAGGATATTTTAATCTTTATTATTCTTGGATAAAATAACAAAAACCTAGGTGACGTGTGCATGGCCGAGATGATCCTCACGTAAAAGTTGTCCATAAGTGCGTCAATGCAAGCCATCTCGTGTTCGGTTTTGAACATTAGCTGCCATGCTTGTTAAAGTTGTTTATATTGACTGATAGTATTATGAATATCAGAACTTTTTTTTTTATAGAGTATCCAAATTTAGCCCAAATGTTTTATAAAATGTGAATTTTTTTTTTTTTTACAGAAAACAATATACAAAATATAAAGTTTTGAAAAAAAAAAACATTTGTTTCCATTTTGTTAATTTAATCTACATCATTTAATTTAGTATGAAGAAATGAAGGGTGTTCAAGTCTTGGTATTGATGTTACTGTTAAAATGTTGTTGTGATAAAGTTGTATTGATTTTGATTATCGGTGAGCTTAACTATACATATGAAAAATTCATAACACTCGTACAACATATTTCTACCGAGGTATTCTTTTAAATAACAGACTCTATAAACCAAATGTTCTTTAATGGTTATAATGTATGAAAATAAAATATAATAAACAAAATATTAACATATGCATAAGTATTGACCCCCATAATTTCTTCATATTTTGCTTCCAAACAGAGCATAGTTTGCTTCCCTTTTTTTTTTTTTTTTTTGCCTATGATTTTCAGTCCACTCCCTGAACCTGAGCGGTTTCTGAGGAATGTCTTCTGTTTAAGCCACACATTGTGACCCAACAATCAGTTAAGCGCAAAAAAAAAAAACTAACTAGCATGAACCAGTGAGAAACGGGTGCAGATGACCGATGTTCAGGCCGGTGAGAAGTACACTGGTGAGTGGTTGGGACGATCACTTTTTGCAGTAACACTTTTGCATGGTACTGCACATGGAATAATCCTTAAAAGCTTTAGCCAGGAAATAAGTTACTGGTTGAAACTTTGTCTAATTTTCAAAAAAAAAAAAAGTTTTTTAAAACTCAAATTTTCTGCTGTTTTAAACCACTTTTCTTGACGAGTTTACCTTGTAGTTAGGTCTATTCCCCCGCCCACGAACCATGCCACAGACTTTTCGTAACCATGGCAATCTTACCGCTGATATTCAATCTAGGAGAACGTGTACATCATTTTCTGCCCCATTACACCAAGTCTTCAAAGTGTTAAACATCACAGTGAATTTTAGACGCTCAAACTCGGTGTAATCATGACGTGCCGAGTACAAAACTTTTTTTTTTTTTTTGAACCCGGATGTTGGTCGCCCCAGAATGTGCAGATGAAAGTGGGATGTTGTGTAAAAAAAAAAAACAAAAAAAAAACTAATAATAATAAAAAAAAAAAAATTAATAAATAAATTAGTTGAATTGAAAAATTTAATCATGACGGTGATGTGATATGAATATAAAATTTTTAATGCTTCTCACAGTGTGCATTCAAGTGTAGAATTTGCTTCATCCAGTCTGAAGTATTACTAATTAAGTACATTTCACCTGCATTTCATTACTCGAGGTCTCCTCACATACAGCATGGATTAATGAGCAATAATGTCTTAAAATGATTTGAATGGAAACGATATCTTGGAGTGTAAAAACAGCCCCTTTTTTGCTAACCCCGGTCTCGTGTCCGCTCTCCTCCCAGGTGACGTTTCGTACCAGAATCTACCACTGCAACATTAACAGTCAGGGAGTGATCTGCCTGGACATCCTGAAGGACAACTGGAGTCCGGCGCTAACCATCTCCAAGGTGCTGCTCTCCATCTGCTCTCTCCTCACAGACTGCAACCCTGGTAAGATACTTAACGTTAACAGTTTAATTAATCTCTTAAACAAAAAAAAAGTCTGAAAAAAAATAGATGGTGAAATGCATGTTGCATCATTTGTAAATGTGGGTGCAAGACGATGACGTAATCCAAATAGCACATGGCTAAATGTGTTGTACAGAAAAGCACAAAATCCAACTGGGTGAATAGAACCGTTTTCATTGTAAAAGCGTGGACACCTGACCGCAACTGAATATGTTCTCAGCCCTGGTCCTGGAGGTGTTGACCTCATAGTGCACCCTTTAATCTGTTCCCCCTGTGCGAACCTGCTCTGAGGGGATCCATAGACTGGAGTCAGCAGGTTCCGTTTCAGGTAGAATTCGTCCTGTGGAAGCATGGAGCAGTTTTCCTTTTTTGCAATCCTACACATTGCTTTTGTGCACAAACTACTAGCAATTTATTAATTTTTTTTACTAGATGTGCCTCGCATTTTAAGAAATGTATAGCGCGGAACGAAAGTGCGAGATCACGTTTTTATCAAGTAGATTTCAATTATACACATGTAATGGGCCGATATTATGTGTATTTTATTATTATTATTATAAAGTTGACACACAGTACAAATATTAAAGTTTTTGGATGCTCATCATACCATCATGAACGAAAACTTACAAACGAGGATCCGTTCTCGTACTTGCCGAGCTTTTGCTTTTAAAAACACTTGCTACTTGCTATACTATCAATCGAGTGTTTGATCTTCACCACCCTTTCACATCATCATCCTGAAATACTGAATAAGGAAGCAGCGTGACGAGTTTAACCAGTAAGGTTTCCTCTGTACGTGCGTGTCGGTTCTTTGGATAGAAACTGCTTTCACACTTGTACTGAGCAGGAGGGTGTGAGCAGGGGCCAGGGTTGAGGTTTTTTTTTTTTTTTTTTCCCCCTTCTTCAAAGTGGCTTATGGGTAAAACAGAATCCAGTCACACAGCTGAATAGTTCATGTCAATGATTATGATAGATCTCGCTCGTTTGTTCTCTAGTGCTGCTGGGATTTTTTAAACTCGTAACCTTTTTATCTGTCATCAGCACAGAGCGGTAACGAACTGCGAAGCGAAATTATCGACCTTTTCCCACCATCGTATAAAAACCCCAGGAATTCCTCGACTCTCCTGTCATGTGGTCTTGGGCCGAAGTTGCAGCGTTGCCGGTCCCGGCTGTGCGCTGGAGCTCGAGCCGTTATGAGACCTAGAATATAGCAGAGTCACATCGCTCTGGCAGTTACAGGTGTGAGCATTCATCCAGCTGTTTAATGCTCATGTATGCTGCTGCAGACATTTCCCCTTGGTTTAACATATTACAAAGAGTTTCCATTTAGGGCAAGATGTGGTTTGAGACGCAGCCCATGGATGCATTTAATCATCACACCCTTTTTAAGATTCATACATGTTTTTTTTTTTTTTTTTTTTTTTTTTTTACCTTCATTTATTCATTCCTAAACCAAGCCTGTGCTTTCTCTCCTCAAGCCGACCCTCTGGTGGGAAGCATCGCCACTCAGTACACAAACAACAGACCGGAGCACGACAGGATAGCCAAACAGTGGACCAAGCGCTACGCCACATAATCTCACACCCCACCAGGGAAGAGGAGTGCTACTGATGACGACTATGAAGACGGAGGGACGGCTCTGAGGGAGAAGGATGTGTAATATAGAGGAGAGGAAAGGGGAGTGGGAGGGCACGAGGGTGGTTTAGGGTGGGAGGGGGAAATGGGTTCAGCTGTAGGATAGAGTGTACAAGGAGTGTTTTATGGTGGAGTTAAAGTCTTATTTCCTGATATTGTCATTTAACATGATCCCTTTCTTCTCCCCCCTCATCCCATCATTTTTACCCATGTAGAATCAGACTTTGGCAATAAATGGATCTTAACATGTCTTCCTTTAATTTTAGTTTATTTTATTTTTTTTTCAGTTCTTGTAAATCGATTTTATTTAGGGCTTCAGAAGAGGGCCATGACGATCAATCCTGATTTTGCGTGTAAAAACATTTAAAAAAAAAACCTGACATCTGGTACAACGTCTAGTCTTTTGGCTGTACAATGTATTTTTCTCCCCCCCCCTGCTTATTAAAGTTCCATTCGACGTACAATCCATGTCTGTCTGCGTCAGTGATGATCATCCAGATCGGCCACAAACGCACTCGTATAATGACGTGCCTGCATTTCTCTAGTTGAGTAACAGCGTTGTGATGGTTTCAACCACAAGAGTCCTGTATTATTTTGCTGTATTGTTAATATCGTATATATTCCATACATCAGGCAGAGCTGCTCTCAGTGCGCGGCCTGTAAAGCACAACCAGGAACGCCAGGATTATTTTTGTTTTTCACAATGATTTAGATTTTTTATAGCATCAATACAGTTTACTTTTTTTTTTTTTTCTTTCCATGTTCACCGATGCACACTGCTTGACTGAAAGCAATCAGGGGCACCATGGAACGTTTTTATTGTTGACCCTGTGGGTGTGCAGAGCGCACTCGTACTGTACATGCTCGCTTTACTTCGACTGCTAGACTCATTCTTAAAGATTATGTTGACTTTTTTTTTTTCTTTTCTTTAAGTTTATTTAAAGTTTCTTAAAAAAAAAAAACTCAAGTAATACAAATAAGTGGATTGCCAGTTTTTTATATATATATAATTTTTTTTTAAATAAAATAATTGACCAGTTTTTTAACAATCCAAACTTTTTAATATTCTGGTCCAAAAATATATTATGCTGAAGACATATATTTTTTTATTCAGAACTTGCATGATCATAGTTGGGATTGTCGCATGAAATAAGGGGGAAATAATTCTCTTAAATTTAAATAAACCAAAATGAAAAATCTTGGGTTAATTGGAGACTAATAGAATTTTTATTTTATTAATGCTCTGTATTGATTTGGAGTTGCGTTTTACATCTTAAGTTTTACTTTTATATACATACAGTTTGGTCTGGAAAGCTGGGAACATAGATTTTTATTTTATTTATTGTTTTATTCTAGCACCAAAATTGCTTCAAATCAAACACTAAAAGATGGAATAGCATCAGGTCCAAAGCTACCCAACTTTTAAATTTTTTCTTGGGGCTCATCAGATTCAGAGTTAGCACTGTGGCCTTGTACCTCTAGAGTCGAGGGTTCGAGTCCCGCCTTCGGTTCCGTTAGCATGGAGTTTGCATGAGGTGAGAAACGATGATCTAAAGTCAGTAGTCTGTCAAAATCAGGCCAGAGCATTAGTTCTGATGAGTTTAAAAGTGTTCAGCATATACCGAACTTCTGTCCATCCCTGGTGATCCATCTTCTGGTTAAGACCTTGTGATCACTCCTTCAGCCACCCGCCTGTGAACGCTGGATAATCAACCATCATTTTCCCCATGTATCGCTCACCTTACTCCGCTCTTGACGAATTTTTCTTTATAACATCATGAATTCGCCCATTTCTTTTCCTCCACAACTGACTTGGGTGCTTGTTCGGTCCCCTCAGGCTCTCTGTAGCCGCCCACATCAAATTCAAAACCCTGGTGATGGAATGAACGTCCGTACAGCCAAGTACAATCTTTGAATGATGACTTGAGATGTATCGGTCTCTTCAGTACTTTAGTTGTAAAAAAACAAAACAAACAAAAGAAACTCCTCCCAACAGTGTTTGACTGACTGTACTTTTAGTAACCCAGTGTAAGGATTTGCATTAATTTCTATACATTTGACTTTCCATTTCCATATGTATCAGAGGTAGCAGAAGTACACAAACAATAGTGAAGTACAAGTAGAAGTACCACTTCAATTAATTTTACTCAAGTTGAAGTACCAAGCTTGTGCTTTAGAATGCAAGTACAAAAGTGCAAATACTCCACAAAGAAACAAACACAATCAAACTTGTTTTTTTTTTTAACCGGAATAAAAATACAAATTATTCACTGTGTTTACATGCTTTACAAGTTCATGATACCTTGTCGGTAATTACAAGAGAGAAAATGTTCGAAGCCAATTTATTTAACATTTTAAACATGGACAGAGAGGACTAAACACTGTCTTTAGAGAAACGGACATTACAGCCAGAATGTTGAATTGGTAAGTTTGATGTAAAAAGAAGACACCAAGTTACAATGATTGCAAGGAGCCACAAAGCTGTGCTTGGAGTTTTATTTCAAAGTAGTCGTGGCTTTTCAGATACTAAATCGATCGTTAAATGTTTCATCTTCTAATTGTTTCATGTCCTTTATTTATTAGAGTAATGACATACAATAGGTTTGTCTCACAGTACAGTATTATGTAGCATTTTTATAGCAATCAAAATATAAAAAAAAATACAATGAAATAAAAGTAGGACTTGAAATGTGCAATATCAACTTTGATCTTGTGCGTCGTCGGCGAATCGTTCAGATCCGTTTAATCAAATCTGCGCTGATTTGAGGGTGAAATGTTTTGAGAGTTGAGAATGACCGCTTCAGATAATAAAACAGTTATCGCTAGTCATTCCCTTAAGACTACGGTTATTACATTACATACAAGTGCCAGGTCATAATGTTGTGCAAAACCACGATGAAGAATATACAAAACTCTCTCAGCTTCACAATTGGAGCAGCTCAGAAAACAAAATACTACTTTCTTGTCTCTCTTTTTTTTTTTTTTTTCTAGTGCTACAAAATAAAAAAAAATCTCTTGCGCTATACTGCAAAGTGTAATCCCAGTCACATTTGAAATGTAATTGGAAGATCTGTTAAACCTCTACTTCACATACAGAAATATTTGAAAGCACTTTTCTAGGCAGTGTCGTATTATATCACATCATATGGTATCGTATTGTATTGTTTAGATGCCCAGATGTTAAAACAGCTTATTTTACTATTGTGGAAGCACTACAGAATTAATTTCACTTCCGTATTTATTTATTCTTTGTTCTGAAGTACAGTAAGCTTTAAGACTATCATCAGCCACTTATTATAAGCCACTTGACTCAAAGCTCAACCACCGTGTCATGTTAATGATTACTGGAAATCCAGATGTGAGCGGCGGTGAGGCTGCAGGTGCTCGAGCTCAGATGTCGTTGGAGGGAGTCCCCTTGCTCTTGCGGCCAGGCAGGGGGAAAGCCGACTTGCTCTGAGGCTGCGTGAGACGGCTGGTGAGAGTGGTGAATGGCTCGATGAGCGAGCCGCGCTCGGCCACGCTAACCTCCCACAGTTTCACTTTCTCGGCCCGAGCCCACTGCTGAGCTGCTTCCTGCTCCACCTGACGCTGCTCGAACAGATCCGCCTTGTTACCCAGGACGATCACCATCACCTGGTCATATGGAGAAAACAAGCTGAAGGTCAACGATCACGTATGATTTTGTATTAATTACAGAAGTCCTCTCTTAGCCCGTGCATTCTTTGTTTGCTTGTAATATTCTCAAGACTTTCCCTAATGGTGGAAGGTGTACTACAAGGGGTGTTCGAGTCAAACTGGGACTTTTGATCTCTCGCTCATTTATTCTTCTGTTAATGTCATCCATTCATGGGAAATTTTATTCATAAGTCTCTGTTTGACTTAAACGCCCATTGTATTACAAAGCGCCGATACTGGGGACTTATGCTAAAAAAAATGTTAACAGATTTTGCTGTGTACGTTTATTATTGCATAAAGATTATTGGGAGTGTTATTACTACAGATACAACATCTAACAGAGCTTTAAATGAAGGCACCGAACGTTCCATATTTCAAGATTTCTTGAACAAGTTAACACCGGTCTCCTGTATTTTGTGTATTTTAAAGCCACAGCTAAAATACCCCAAAGATAATGCGTTTTTTTTTTTTTTACATTTTATATAAATATATATGATGCAAAATATTTTTTTTAGTCATTCAGTTTTTTTTACTCCCAGTGTGTGTGTGTACAAACAAAAAAAAACAACAACAAAAAAAACACTCCATGCTTTTTGTCCTTTTTGAACAAGCAGTTGGATTTTTCCCCTAGTGTGACCTCATACAGGATGCGCCTTGTTACCCAGCCCGGGATCACAACAGGACCTCTGTTCATTCTTTTTCTCTCACACTCTCTCTCTCACACACACACACACACACACAATAACTGCAGAATTAGCATTGTTGTTATAGATGTATCAGATATCGATCTGAGTGGAAGCTGTACAGACAAGATTATCCTATATGAGGTCACACTAGGGGGAATCTCCAACTGGCCTTTTTTTTTTTGGTACACACACTGGAGACTCTAATATCTGAATGACTAAAAAAAATGTTTTTTGCATCATAGGTGACCTTTAATATATAAAGAACTGTCTGAGATGAGAGTACTGTTAGAGAAACTAAGCATTACCTTCTGAACAAATCAGGATTAAGATTTAATCATTTGTCGCATTTTACCTTACAGAACAGTGAAATGATTTTTCATGAAGCGATGTGACGGATAAATTTAATACTGAAAAATGATATGCAGGTGTAACAGTGGAAAGTTGGCAGTGCTAGGGCTAACCGTTTGAGCCAACACTGCCCGAATTAGATTCTAAAACACGTCAGCACTTTGATAACCGCCATAAAACTCTGTATACAATGTACCGCTTGTTTAATATTTAATATGCTTTGCTGTATTCCCCAGAGAGAAATCTTGCCCATCCCATACAGTAAGTGAAGATTCCGATGCTCAATTTTTCCGAAACTACAGAGGTTACAATTTATTTTTAATAATAATATTTAATGAATTTTCTGCCTCTTGCTAACCTAATCATGTACAGTATTTCCCAAAATCTGTCATCATCAGCAGTGCAGTCTAAAAATTCAGCCATTCTTATTCACAACATCACCTCACAAACGTACACCATAACTGCTGAATTAGCACTGTTGTACTGTAGATACACCAGATATCGATCTGAGAGGAAGCTGCACAGACAAGCAGTGTTCCTTTTATGTATTTATTTTTTTATTACATTACTTTGCGCTCCTTTAAGAAGGCAAAATAAACACTGACGTCTTTGAGGGTCCTTTGAGTAACAGCATTAAACGCCTCCTCTTACTGTATGAGCTATGATTCCAGGCAATATTCCAACATTCAGTCAGCTTTCTTTCGGATACGAGATCGCCTTGTTTAAAAAAAGCTGTGTGAATTAACATCAGACAAAAGAAAAAAAAATAAACATGCCACATGACCGGGCTGTACACTTGTAACACTTCTACAGCGAAGTAATATTGTCTTGAGTAATATTCAAATTTTCTGAGATACTGAATTTTGGGTTTTTATCAGCTGTAAACCGTAATCATCAAAATTAAAAGAAATAAACACTTAAAATATATCAGTCTGTGTGTAATGAATCTATATAAGAGATGAGTTTCACTTTTTTTTTTTTACTTTTCGAGATTTTTTGAGATGCATTTATGGATAATCATTTTCAGTTCTCCATTTTTTGCATCACAATCATCCTTCACTGGTGATGGCACTGGGATGCTGAGTGTGTACTCCAGGTGTCGGGTGGACTAAATTTAATTTTATTTATTTTCATGTGACCCAATCAAGTGCAATTTTCCATAAATAGGAAAATAATTGCTTTTCAGCCATAACATTATGCCTAATATTGAGACTGCCAAAACAGCAACGCACCGCGTTTCTATGAGAACCGTACACTACAGTACACAGGCCAGCCTTCGCTCCCCGTGAACATCAGTGAGCCTTGACCACGCGTTACCCTGTCGTCGGTTCACTGGTTTTCCTGCCTTGGACCACTTCTGGTATGTCCTGACCACTGCAGACTGGGAACATCCCACTAGAGCTTGTGGTTTTTGGAGTTTCTCCGACCCAGTCGTCTATACCCATCACAATTTGGTAGCTGCCGTTACAATATATAATTATTATGGTGGCTAGACTGGAAGCGGGTGGGTATATTAGGCAGAAAGTGAAAACTGTACGGATTTGAGCGACTTTGACGAGGGCCAAATTGTGATGGCTAGATGACAGGATAAACTTAATCCGGTAAAAATACTATGCACATGTAACAGATGATGGTAGCAATTTCTTTGAAAGATTCAATGACGAGGCAAGAACCCAACACGGGATTATAAAAAAAATTTATTAAAAAAAAAAAGAGAGAAAAATGAGCAGGAGAAATGAATCGCCCTCACCGGATTTAATCAATAACTCTGGAAGCGCAATGATAGAACATGGCCACATGATGGCAGTGTAGGGAAAGGGGACAGATTTAGTCGAGCGAATTGGTATGCTTTATATTGTATATTCATGTCAAAGGCGTACAAGACTCAGTTTGTCAGACTTAAGAACAAATCCGACTTACGAACATGCTCCCGGGACAGAACGTCCGTAAGTCGGGGACTAATATATAAAATGCTATTTGTTACGACTGTGCAATGAAAATTTCAGTTACAATTTTGGATTCCGACGATCATTGTCATTCGTCAATGCATGATGTCATTGAGATCGTGGTAAATAATCATGATCTCAGTATTGACCAAGATAATTGTGGTTATGCTTTTTTTATTTTATTTTATTTTTTATTTATTTTTATTTTTTTCCATAATCAAGCAGCTCTACTATTCATGGGTATTAGATATATCTGAGCCCCCTGTTTAGTATCTCAACCAGCCGCCATTGCTGATTCACAAGGTACATGATGGTTGAGAGTCAGGAGGATTTAGTATTTTTTTCTTTTTTCTTTTTTGCATTTATTGAAAAATAATTACTTTTGTGTATATGTTTATACCATAATATATAATGCATAAATGTGGTTCTTCATATTATTTCCCCTCACTTTTCCATGCCTTGTGTTATTTATCATCACGGTCGTATTCTCGTCTTTTTCCGTACCTCTTTTTTATCCCTCGATTTGTCGATTTCCTTCTTCAGGACGTCGACTTTCTTGAAGGACTCCATACTGTCGACGCTGTAGACCAGAACAAAGCCGTCAGCCACAGAGAAGTAGTGTTTCGGCAGCTCCTGGCCATCCTGGAGCCCCCTGGTGTCGTATAAGCGTAACTGTTCTCTCACGCCACGGTCCGTCTCCACAGAGGCCACGTAGATGTCTTCCTGCGTTTCGCTTGTTTCAGCACCTGAAAAGCGTAACATTTAAAGATCCTGAACAATTCGAATGTCAATATTAATAATCGACATGTTTTGTATGATTTAGAATTTCTGCGTATGATTTCTTTAACAATTAAATTGTTAGTTGTTTAATTAGGTGTAGTTGGTATGGTGGCATCGAGGTGAGTCGAAATAACTTCCACTTATGTCTTTTTAGCTTTTACCCTGATCGACGTGCTCACAGCTTTCTTTGCACTTGACCTAATATGGAGTTTTGTTGGTGCTGAAAGAGAGAGTGCTACTTTATTATCCTACTGGCTGTCCAACTCCTCCATGACCTCTGCTGACATGGATCACCTTCCAAAGATTCAGTTTTCATCCTAGTACCCTTGTCAAGGACGTCATTCTTGTAGCCAAGGAAAACTTTCAGCGCCTCGTATAGGAAAATGACCTTTTACTCCTTATGCTCTGGCCATGCAAATACAGGTCATACCACACATCAGAATGGGGAAGAAATGTGATCTCTGTGACTTTGACATAATTGTTGGTTCTAGACGAGCTGGTGTGTGGATTTCAGACACTGAAACCGTACTTGGTGGAACCTTTTGAAAATTTTACTTTTTAGTAAGTTAATTTATATATCAGATTTTGCAACTTACTTATAATAAGTATATTGTAAAAACTCCCTTTATTTCTCTATATAATCCCCTGCTACACTAATGCACATATCCCAGTTTTTCCCTCAAGATCAAAATTTTTTTCAGTGCACCCGCAATGATTCTCAATACACCGCCTGGTTCACGTCTGAAACGCTGGCCTCCCAGGAACTCCTTTAATGCCACAAACATGTGGAAATGTCTCGGAGTGAGGTCAGGACTGTACAATGATTGTGTGTACAGTTCCCACACGGATTCGTCTCTATCCATCGATTTCCAAGGATCAGGCGTTCCACTCGCTGAACGTTCATTAAAACGACTGCCACCTCGGCCGGGATCGTCATTCATGGACGTTCAAATGTTTTACTGCAGCGAACAGTCTCTTCGCTGTACTCAGCTTGAAGTCTTCTGTAAATGTCAATCGGGAAATTTCATCACCAGTCCCGGTGTGCCTTGAACAGCCCTCATAGAATAACCGATCTGGTCCTACCTTAACTTCCTTATTAGCCGGACAAGCTCTATTTGTCCATAAGTACAGAACCATAAGTATTTGGACTGTAAAGAATTCCCCCGATATTAATGAAACTTTAAAACAACTTTTTTTTTAAACAACTTTAAAATGAAAGTGATGTGATTGAATTAAACCTAAAGTCTACACTTTAAAGGGGGATTAAAAAGAAAAATTGCATGTACACGTTTAGACCGTGTCTTTATTTTCATGGGCTCAAAAGCAATCAGACAATGGTCTGATGTTGGTTTTAGTTATACGTACTGAATTTGCTATCCATTGTGGTTGTGGATAGAGATAACATAAGACAAAAAAAAAAAAAAAAAAAGACGGGTCACTGTCCGAATACTTATGGACCCGACTGTATCCTGAAATGGTCATTTGAGAGGTTGTTCCAAACTGCTCACTATTTTCAATCTTTTATTTTCATGTTATTTATTGGATTGTCACATGTTCCTATTTTCAAAGAAATAAAAATTGATGAATTTATATACAGAATATTATTTTCATGTCCTTGTTACATGCATGACACCGTGAATATGATGCCTCATACTGTAACTCATGGTTGAGTGGAGACGGTAATCTGGTAATCACCTGACGGTAATCTCGGCAAGAATGGGAATCTTCTTTGAAATTCCTCTCCTCTACCACGTATTAAAGTTTGGCTGTAATTTAACTAACAGGTTTTCCTGATCAGCTTACACCAGTCTTCCCTTTTTCCACTCACCTCTCTAATTGACAGTGCGTTTATGCTTTTAGTCCTGCACCTCGCTCCAAATCCAGATCGGCAGCATCTTAAAAACGAAGTTCCGAAGCTCACACTCGCTTTGGTGTGAACTTTTACCTGAAACTTGTATCTACATCATCGAAGCGTTGTGCTGACTGCATGAACAAGCAGCGGTACAGGTGCTCCTATTAAAGTGGCTGGTGAGTGTATTCAGTGCGTTTCATGGTGGAGTTTTGTCTAATGTCTTTTTTAAGAGGCTACAAGAGGTCACAAATCAGTGCTTTGATACATTGTATAGTATGTACAATAATAAATACACATCAGAAAATGAACAGTTCTGATCGTTTTGCTGTGTGAGTGGACATCAGGACTGACCGGGCGTATGGTTTCCGTACAATAACTGCTCAAGAATCGCCGTTTTACCAACGGAGGCCCAACCACAGACAACCACCTTACAGCCTTTCCCCATACTGTAGCTCCCTGCAGAGAGATGAAGAATAAGGACAGTTAAACACGAAGATAAAGGTATTCCAGTGATACAATATTTCTGCATGTTATCCAATTTATGTTATTGGAACACGGCTTCAAAACTATTTAGCACATTACACATACTTAAAATGGTAGCCATTACTTGTCTTATAAAAGGAGCCAAATGTACAAAAACGAAGAAAAGTACGAGCATATGCTTAAACCTAACTCTGGCTTGAAATCACCCTATATAACTTTACGGATTACTTTCCACAATAGCCCAAGATCTGTTAAGCAAATAGAGCGCTGAGGAGCATAAGATTTCTATTATTTCCTATACAGACCTGGTGGACATGGAACCCAGAACACATACAGTAGGACTCTAGCACTGGGGAACAAGCTAGCACTGGGAAAATGGGGATGACCCGCTTTTGGACCCATGTGACAAACACATAATATACATCATGATGCATAGGTGCCGATTCAATTTGTATTGTCATTGTCACTATTCCAATTTTGTTACAATTCTGAACCTAGTTAGCAAATAATTGTGTTGTTAATTTAGAGTGCACCACCTGTAGGATTATAGAGGAACTGCAACATTTTCCCACCACAAAACAAATTAGATATAAATTTTACATATACTGGTTTTTAAATTTTATTTTAAAATGACATATCTATCTATATATCTATTTATCGACTCATTGTATCATGACCAATGGCACTTGCCAATTCATGTGAAACATCTCTGTGGCAGATTTGCCCAGTTTCACGCAGAATTTATAATTCGTTCTTTGAACTTGCTGTCCAGGATGAAATAGCAGATGTGGTATCGCACATGGTCAGAACAGCCCCAGTCGCACAGCTCCCGATGTATACAGGACGATGTCTTTTGGCGCACTGACTTGTGAAGGTCGGTGCTCCCTGTGACTGTGTGTCCAGCCTTGTGCTGTGTGACACACTCTGGACAGGGTGCCACGCCATCGCACTCGTATACGCTACAGGCAATCTGGAAATGCTGATCAGATGACAGAAAAAGGCGGAGAACATGCAAACTCGACACACACACGCACAGGTTTGAACCCCATCCCTGGAGGTGCGTGACTAATTATATATCTGCCGTGCCTCCTAAACACCACTTATAAGTAATTTGTATCTTATATATATATCACATGCATGGTTTCTTAAAAATGAAAATTCATAGCAGATAATAGACAAAAAACACAATTATGGTATAGTTCTTTATATATAAGTCTTGGTGTTGTTTTGGTGCATTAATAAAAAAAATTATATACATTTATGCTTCTTTATACATTTTAATACTCCTTGTATTTGTATGAATACTTTTCTATAAATACAAAACACAGGGTCTTACTTTCATTATCTACTAAACTAAAGACAGCTACATGCACATTTGAACACTACACACACAAAACACCACAAATCTACCTTTTTTCACAGTGATGACGTCAATCCTGTGCGACTCGCTAAAAATCACAACCCGGCTCTGTTCTTCTTATAACATTCCCCTAAACTCCTCGATCACTTCCGGCTTCCTTTTTTTTTGTCCTCAACCTAAAAGCGTACACACAGTCAGACATACAGTATATCCTACCTAAATCCTCCTCATTGATACACACACATTAGATATTAGCACTGTTTCGTCTTGCTAACCTTTTTTTCCCCCTCGATTAACCTTCAGGCAAAACGAACTACATTTCCCGTCAAGCCTTTAAAGCGGAAGTCCCTGCACGAGCTTTTCATAAGGCATTCTGGGTAATCCGCTCTCTCTTTCCGGTTTGTACGCCATCACGTAAGAAACGCTTTTCTAATTTTCTCAGCCTCGAATCCGCTATAAATCTCACCCTGAATAAAGCCATCTTTATTTAATATTTCGTATAGATGCCCCGGGGGCTTTAATGATGTTCGTGGTGTCGGTATTTCGCTCCTGTATCACGATTTTATGCCATATTACGGGTTTAGATTTTTGTTAGCTGTGTTAGCTTCTTTTGGTAACCGCTCGCGCTCTCAGTCACGCCAGGGTTCAGGCTGTGGGTAATGTGAACTAATAGCGAGTTAATGAGCAGTAAAACATATTCTATGTTTACTTATTTGTATATCTTGTTGTACATGTTTAATAAAGTGGTGTAGTTATTCTTCTGTTAGATTGAATGGAGAGGTGAGGAAGCTGAAGGCAGCCTTCTAGTGGTTCAGGAAACACAAACATGAGAGCACGAGTTCATTACTACAGAATGATTTCTGTGCACAAGTCTGTATTTTGACATTTAAAATGTGCTGCGTCTACTTTTCTGTCTAAACAGGTGGTTTAATTTGTTGATATACTCTTGTCGAGGGTGGGCCAAAACTTTTGGAAGGCATGCCACTACAGTGCCAGTATTGTGAGAAAGATGGTCATTTGTGGAAATAAACTGTTTAGTCTCTTTCCTTTTTAATTTAACACAACCTACAAATGTGTCACTATTTTTAGTTTTGTTGCAGAAAAAAAAATACAGGTTGAGTTAGACAGGGACTTTAATATCTACTTGGTATGTGCACAGTAATATAAACTGTCACCTTGCACCCCCCCCAGGGTTGAGAGTTCGATTCCCATACCGGGGTCTGTGTGCACATGTTTGCATGTTCTCCCCATGCTTCGTAGGTTTTCTTCTCATGCAGACCAGGTTAATTGGTGTTCCCAAATTACCTGCCGTGTGTGAATGTTGACCGGAGGTCCCATCATGGTCATAAAATGGGGAAAAAATAACTTTGGTAATCTGGTTGGAATACAGAGGTTTCTTAATATATTTGGTTACACTGCTACAAGTTAGTTAGTACTAGTATCTACTTTATAAAGTATCTGGTATACTGTTTGTTAGTATTGTTGTTATGCACTTGGTTTGTATATAATTGGCGTACTACTGGTCTTTACTTTTTATCTTTTTTCTATTCCTATATATAGTGTTAATAGTGTGAGCTGTGATTATTGATGCCCTTCCCCGGTTTTACTCTTTTGCAGGTAAGGCATCATGGGTGCGTACAAGTACATGCAGGAGTTATGGAGGAAGAAGCAGTCGGATGTGATGCGCTTTCTGCTGCGTGTCCGTTGCTGGCAGTACCGTCAGCTCTCCGCCCTGCATCGCGCTCCCAGACCCACTAGACCCGACAAGGCACGAAGACTCGGCTACAAGGCCAAGCAAGGTGAGAGTGCTCATTGTTGGCTTTCATCTCATTCAACTTAGAGCATGCACACGTATACTACAGGCAGTCTGGAAACAATGTTTGATTTTGGGCTGTAGTGTACGAGTATGTGCCTTGCTATGAGTTGGCACCATGTACATTTTGCTTAAATGGCATCCAGTGTTTGAAGTGAACAAGAAGTCACACGAATGTGATACTTTTTAACCCAGATAACGTGAGCAAAGAAGTATCGATTTGGGAAAATGGGTGCATTTTAGCAAAACTATGCTTGCATTTTTGATCTGGAGGACGACAGGCTGAGAAGATGATTTTATTTTTATTTTTTTTACTTTTGCTGCTGCTGCAAACCTAATCAAAAATCTGCCTATAAGTAGGACTGTGTGATTTTTATCTTGTAGTGAAAATAGTCAAACCTGAATACCACCCACTACAAAATATTCTTTATGGGTCAAGCTCATCAATTTGTTTTCTTCACAAGTGAGACTGATGACACAAGCGGGTATAGATTAAGCTAGCCTGTCAATAGATGAGCTTTGTTGTGTAATTTGGCACAGACATGATGTCACACTGTAAGGATTTTATTGGTAATATGTACTTTGTGTTGGTTCTTGATCGAGCTGCTGATGCTGCGTTTTGCTTTGTGTTCTCTTCCTCCACCAGGTTACGTCATCTACCGGGTGCGTGTCCGTCGCGGTGGCCGCAAACGCCCCGTGCCCAAAGGCGCCACATACGGCAAGCCCGTGCACCACGGTGTCAACCAGCTGAAGTTCGCTCGCAGCCTGCAGTCCGTCGCTGAGGTACGTTCAGCACCAGCGAGCTTCTCTGACTTATTGTTCACTGTTTGTCCACAACGCAGATTTTTGTCAAGTCCAGCGAGGGTTACCACACGGATCACTTTATATTTTTCCGTGTGTGTGTTTTTTTTTTTTTTTTTATTTTTTATAGCTCATTTTGAAAACGGCACCTGATGTTTTTCATGTAGTACCTTATTTATTACTACTTAAGTGTGGCACTAGAAAACTTTTAATTCCTTCAATAGTTAAATGTTCTCAAATATTCAGTCGTTATAAGCTCTTTGGAAAGGTAGCCCTGAAAAAGCTTTAGATTAGATCTCGTATTAAAGTGATCCGTATAGATGCTTACCTTGCCGAGCTAAAATTCCTTTTGAACTTTTATTTACCGTTAATTAAAAAAATAATAATAATAAATATATATCAGTTATTTTAATGTTCTGGTTTCTGTTGTCCTTTCATGTATTTCTACAGATGTATTTAAAATAATTTACTATTTATTGTTACTTCAATTTCTCCCTTCATGAACATAGCATGCTGAACTTGCCGTTTATAATTAACTACCTAATTGACTGTTTGCGTGTAATTTAAACTCATAAGTGAGTTTTTTTTTTAATAATTTTTTTATACAGCAACGTCTTTACAGTGCCAATTTTAGATTTTTTTTAGCCGTTGCTCTGAAGTGCATGGAACGAAGGGGAGATCGCGTTTACTAAATAGATTTCAAGATTTGCACAATCATAATCGTGTATTTAAAAAAAATAAAATAAAATAAATTGTACAGCGCCCTCTGTTGAATTTTGAGTAGAACGAGCTAAAAAAAAATCTCCAAGGCTTTTTTTTTTTTTTTTTTTGCGGGCATTTTGCGTTTACATTTCAAAGTAGCACATCTCTGCTGACTGACAGAAAAATTCCAAAAAACAAATATTGCGTCCTTTTATTGCATAAACTTGGCACAAGTAAGATGACGATGGCAAAACAGTGGTGTAATGGACTCCATACTGAGAGATCGTTAGTGATGCTTTCAGATCCACTTCTAATTCCCAATCTCCAAATCAATAAAAACTTAAATTGACATGACTTCCTTCTGTTTACTATGACAACAAATCGAAAATTTTAATTTTATTTATTTTTCCCCCTCTAAGGAGCGTGCTGGGCGTCACTGCGGTGGTCTCCGTGTGCTTAGCTCCTACTGGGTGGGCGAAGACTCCACATACAAATTCTTCGAGGTGATCCTGGTCGACACCTTCCACAAGGCCATCAGACGCAACCCCGACACACAATGGATCACAAAGGCCGTGCACAAGCACAGGGAAATGCGTGGCCTCACATCAGCCGGCAAGAAGAGCCGTGGTTTGGGCAAGGGCCACAAATTCCACCTCACCATCGGCGGTTCTCGCCGTGCAGCCTGGAGGAGACGCAACACTCTGCAGCTGCACCGTTACCGCTAAAGTGTGTGCCGAACATCTGTACATTCATCAGAATAAAGTACCTTTATATGGTCCACTTAGTGCCTGGTGTCTTTTTTTTATTATTATTTTTTTTTTTTTTTTACCAGTTTCATGTGAACGCACTCCATTACTTCCAGCAAGGTCATTGAAACAATGCAGAGCTTTTACTGAAATAAGTGAGTTTCTCTGTGCTAAGCTTTTCGACAGTCTGGACGTGATCAGATGGAATGTGAAAGTTTTTAATATCGTTTTACACAACTAGTGATCATAGTTAGCTGACCGCAGTTCAGTAGTTCTCAACCCCCTGTCCTTAACAGTTCAGTTCCTGATTTGCAGCCTTTCCTAAATAAACATGGAATGGAACATAAAAATGTGAACTCTGAAAAATATCAAATTGAGAACCGTGAATCCTGAAATAGATCTCCTTTTCACAGCATGTTAAAATAGTTATGTGCAACTTTGCAAGATATGATGTACATCCTGTGATAAATCTAGTGTCCTGCCACTGCGTCCTAATAAATACTGTTTAGAACCGGAACAAACCATTTCTGTAAATTAATTTTAAAATCATTTAGTTTTGGATGCTTCAAATGATTTCCGTATTGCCATGTAATAGAAAAATAATTTGCTTTGTGGTTTAGACTGCCCCTGACCTCACTTTTGTCCTAGAAATAAGCAAAAACAAATTGGCTTTTTCGCCTTAAGCTACAGAGCTGCTCATCTCCATACAACCTAGAACGTAATTTTACAAAAGGGCCTAGAATCACTTATTACTATTAGTGTTAAATAATATGGTTTTTATGGTTCATAATCAAATGGATCAACCAAAGTTCCAGCTTTTAGAGACTGAATTTATTATATATTTTTAAGTCTTAAGAGGGGACAACTCGCTCATTCTATGCAAGTTAAGGTTCCCTGACTTTCCTATCAGTAACCCAAAACCCTTCATCGTTTGATCACTTATCACTGCTGGGATACAAGCCCATGATGTCCTGTTTACAAGGTAGGTGCTTTCACAAAGTTGGCGCTCTTGAAGCTTAAATTATTTGTTAAATGTTTAAAAAAAAAAACTCTTGTTTAAACAAGACTTATTTTGATATATACATTTTATAAGACAGGGCATGGTTGTGTAGTGGTTAGCCTCGCACCTTCAGGGTTAAGGCTTCGATTCCACCCTTAGGTCTGTGTGTGTGTGTGTGGAGTTTGCATGTTCTTGTGTTTGGCGGGTTTCCTCCAACATTCCAAAGACAGGCAGATTAAATTAGGTTATTTTCTGTTGTGCGTGTGTGTGTGCCATGTGATGGATTCATAATCAACACACTTCAGGAAATATCTGGCTACAATATCTTCATATCCTAAATCAAGACAGTATATAATTCATCAAGTCTCAAACATTTGTGGAGAGTTTTCAGCCGTCTACATACACACCTCTTACACACACACACACACACACAAAAACAGTTCATTTGTTAAGCAAATGCACTACAAGTACCAAAACATCACAAACATGGTTTCAAGTAAACTGGTTTATAAAAACCCAATGAGTAAACAGGACATCAATAACCAAATGCTTGATTTTATATATATATATATATATATATATATATATATATATATATATATACACACATGAATATATATTTATATATGGAGTCAGACAAATTTTTTAACCACTTCATGAAAAGAAAAACAATTTTATAGAGCATTAGTTGCTATATGTTTTGTATACATGTCTTATGCAAAAGTTTAGGCACCCCTTGATAACAGATTTAGATTTTTTTTTTTTTTTAGCACAGTCTCTCTTGGAAATAGAAAAAAATGCACAATATTTTCAGCAAACATTGGTGCATGGTTACTTTTTATTTCATAAATTGAACAAAAATAAGAAAATAATACCGTGGCACTATGCATGCAAAAGTTTGGCCACCCTACATAATCAGTACTTAGTAACACCTCCTCTGGCAGATATCACAGCCTGCAAACGCTTTTATAGTCAGCTAAAAGGTCTTTTAGTTCTTGTACTTGGGGTTTTCTCCCATTCTTCCTTGCAAAAGCCTTCTAGTTCTGTAATATTCTTTGGTCATCTCTTTGCTGTACAGATGCTGTAACCTCTCGCAGCCGGAGGTCCAGAGAGAGCTGATTGGCCGAGCTCTCTCAGAGGGGCGGGATGAGAGGGACTTAGTGCTCCCACATTAATCACGGAGTAACACACTCGAAGGACGTCTTGCTGTGTGTATTGGTGAATTATCATCCTGATGCATAGCACAGCCTTCAGGATACAATGTTTGAACCATTGGGTGCACATGGTCCTCCAGAATGTTTCTGTAGTCCTTGGCAGTGACGCGCCCATCTAGCACAAGTATTGGGCCTAAGGAATGCCATGATATTGCAGCCCAAACCGTCACTGATCCACCCCCATGCTTCACTCTGGGTATGAAACAGTCTGGGTGGTTTCGCTTCTTTGGGGCTTGTCCACACCGTAACTCTCCCGGATGTGGGAAAGACAGTAAAGGTGGACACATCAGAGAACAATACATGTTTCACATTGTCCACAGCCCAAGATTTTCACTGCTCGCTCCATTGAAACAGACGCTTGGCATCGGCACGAGTGACCAAAGGTTTGGCTATAGCAGCCCAACCGTGTACATCGACCCTGTGGAGATCCCGATTAACAGTTTTGGTGGAAACAGGAGAGTTGAGGTGCACATTTAATTCTGCAGCAGCTGTGGTTTTATGTTTTTTGGATACAGTCCGGACATCCGGACCCAGACATCCCTTTCAGGCAGCTTCCTCTTGTGTCCACAGTTACTCCTGTTGGATGTGGTTCGTCCTTCTTGGTGGTATGCTGACATTACCCTGGATACCGTGGCTCTTGATACATTACAAAGACTTGCTGTCATGGTCACAGATGCACCAGCGAGACACGCACCAACAATTTGTCCTCTTTTGAACTCTGATATGACACCCTAATGTTGTGTGCATTGCAATATTTTAAGCAAAACTGTGTTACTACTCTGCTAATTTAACCTTCACACTCTGCTCTTACTGGTGGAATGTGCAATCAGTGAAGACTGGCCACCAGGCTGGTCAAATTTAGTCATGAAACCTCCAACACTAAATTGGCCAGTGTTTCAGTTTCATTGTCCAACCCTTATAATTTGCATAATGCATAATGCACTGTGTATGTATATACACTACTATTTGCACGTCTGGGAGATGGACTCAGCATTTCATTGCTGAGTACCTGTACTATTACTTTCGAGTCTGCGAAAAATGGTCGGACTTTGTTAAAAATCAAACAAATATTAATGGCGTTATGCAAGAACTGTACTGTACTGTACTGAAAAAGTGCATGTTTGATACATTCCTAGTTGTTAAAGGTAAAGATTTTCCACTTTGGGGTCGACGACGGTGCGAGAAAACAATCGTTCTAATTTGCACCGAGTGCCAAACACATGGATGGTGAAATGCGATCATTTCCCTTGCAAATCTCGGTATGTTTCTTACCTCATCCTTAAAGCCTTCCATACACTCAGGTCATGCAAAAAAAGAATTTCAGCTCCCTGCCTCAGGTGGCCTGATTCAGGATTCGTGTTATACTGAAGCAGGAACATTCACTGCTGCCTTTCACTGCACTTTGCTCTCCTTTTTGGCTTTCAACTGAAATGGAAGTAATTTTTCAGAGAAATAAAATATGGAGGTGTTCGCCAAATGGAGACATGTATCTGTATCTACAGTATATCAATTCTTGATGTCTGCTGGTATATCGATGTTAGATTTTTCACATTTCAAGGCTCTTCCTGTTTCATCCCAGTGCACCAGACCTGCATAGAGCTTTTGCATTTGTGACTCATGCTGTACTATCATGTGTGGTCCGTCATTGCATCATGGACGTGGATACCCTCAATATTTGCACAGTCTGGTATCTTGTTTCAATTGGTGATTTGGCTGTGCTGAGGAGAATGTGCTGTTCCTGTGCATTCACTACATTCCTGTCTTTTTTTAGAGCAGCCTTGCTTTTAGGTCAGTTCTCAAAATGGAATACAGATCATGACCTTAAAAAAAGTCTACACACCCTGGTTAAAAGTGCAGGTTTAGGGTAGGGCTATGTAGGAAAAAGAGTACCAAGACAAATTATTCCTGTTTTTGTTTTCCAGATGTTTTTGATGCTTTACTAAAATGTGTAGTGTAAACTCTCTCTCTCTCTCTCTCAGTACTGTGCAAATATTGAGCCCCCTCATTTCTTCATATTTTCGCTTCCGAAGAGCCAGACTTTCTTAATCTAGTCTTGAGCAATAGTTCTCCAGGCTTCCCAAAGGACTTTTTGGCACGTTTTTGTCTCTCATTCCCTGTTTCAGAAGAATGTTTTTTGTTTAAGCCACACAGTGACCTGTGAATCTTTCAAGCATAAAAAATACATCTAACTTAAGGCATGAACCAGTGAGAAACAGATAATGACAGATGATCAGGCTGGTGATAAGTATACTGGTGATGCTGAATGCTGAGTGGTCGGAACAGACGAGAGGGGAAATGAGGCTGCTGTTTCATTTACAACCCATTTTTAAATTGTATCTTGAGGCACTTTGCAGCCCGTCACATTAAAACATTTGTTCCTATTTCTTTAATATAATTTCATTTCTTTAGTTTAATTTTGTACATCCTGGCCTTGTACCTCCAGGATTGAGGGGTTCGATTCGGTCTGTGTGCATGGAGTTTGCATGTTCTCCCCGTGCTTGGTGGGTTTCCTCCAGGTACTCCTGTTTCCTTCTACAACGCAAAGACATGCAGATTAAGGCTAATTGGCATTCCCAAACTGCCTGTAGTGTGTGAATGTGTGCCCTGTGATGGATTGGTACCCTGTCTTAAAGGATAAGTGGTATACAAGATGAATGAATGAATTTTCCAGTTGTATTTTTATTTTAGTTTATTTATTACTTTATACTGGTGATGCTATGGCGGCACGCTGGTGTAGTGGTCGGCACTGTCGCCTTGCACCTCCAGAGTCTGGGTTCGATTCCTGTCTCTGTTTGCATGGCGTTTCCATGTTCTCCCTGTGCTTGGTGGGTTTCTTCCGCGAACTCCGGTTTCCTCCCACAATTAGCAGATTAGGCTAATTGGTGTTCCTAAATTACCCAGCCCTGTGCCCTAAGTCTCCTGGGATAGGCTCCAGGCCTCCTGCGACCCTGAATACAGGATAAAGCGGTATAGAAGTTGAGTGAGTGAATGAGTGGTGCTGCCGAGTGGTTATATATAATGCATCTTTCGACACACGGAAGCTGAATGAATAAATGAATCTTGCAGACTGATTTTTTTTAGGTCTTTTATTTATATTTTTGGGAGGGGAAAGAAATTTTGTAATCTTATTATAATAATATATATTATACTGTATATATTAAAAATCTATTTATCCACTGGGACTCTTAGTGAAGCTTATTCATCCAGCATGATTTCCTCTTTTTTTTTTGTGATCAGCATTTATGCTGTAGGGGATTTAAACTTTTCTAGGCCATATTTAATCATCTCAGGTCACACTGCCATGTCCTATATGCATGCTCTAATTTGCTTATATCACAGAGAAAGAGAGAAGTGTGTGTGAGAGAGAGAGAGACTGAGAGAGAAAAAATGAATAAGAGGGAGAGATTGAGAGAGAGTGTGTGTCTGTGAGAGAGAGAGAGATTGAGTGAGAGATTGTGAGAGAGAAATGTGGATCTGGCTGAGAACGAGAATGCTGCGTTCATTAGCTCAGTGTGAAAGTGTGTCAGTGGGTTACATCGACACCGATGCAGCAGCGCGCTGAAGGAGGAGCCGGTGATCTGGGTCACATGGGCCGCAATGAGGAGCACTTTTACTCGAAACATAACAGTCAGCACAGCGCTACAGATCAGTCGAGCTGTTCGTTACTCTCGCCATTCTTTTCCGTCTGGACGTTCAGGTTTACTCTTGAATTTCTCTCTCTCTATATTTTTTTAAACGGGCGTGCAGCGTTCACGAACACGCTGATTTTGGAATGACATTTTTTTCCTTATAATTTGAAACACATGGAACAAATCTGAGCGGTGACCGATATTTAATCCAGGGCTATATCTGATAGACTGATTTGAGCTTGGGATTTGTTTATTATTTTTTTAAATAAAAAATATATATATATATTTCAGAGACAGATTATCTTTTCATACACGGAAAGTTTTGCACACCAAAAAAGACCTCCTGATCTGTGTTGTCCAAAGACATGGAATCAACAAAGGCTGGTAAGAATTATTATTATTATTATTATTATTATTATTAAAATAAAACACACACAATAATAGTAATAATGATATTATGCATGGCATGTAATTCCACTTCCGGTTGTCCAGCTACTGTTTTCATTGATCATTAATGCTTATCAGAAGCACAGAAAGATAACAGTGTAACTTATCTTATCTATCTACGTTTCGCTTGTTTGTGCGTCTGCCGAGAGTGTGTTGTGTATAGTATAATATAGTTTAGTATGGTATAGCGCAAGAAGAAATTAAAGTAGAAGACGTCCGCCTTTGGACGGCACTGCAGTCGCTCGATTCACATGGACGTTTCGCCCTAGCCATGTGCAGGTGTGTTTACGCTGCGCCTGCGTGCTCGCTGATTGGCCGAAACGCGCAGTGACGTAGGTATTACATAATTGCACGGCGTGGCTCTGAGCTGCGGATCCACGTGAGGCGTGTACAGTGTGTCTGAGAGCTGACCTACTTCTGAATCGTGTTTCGACACCATCACCACTACTCTGTGTGTGTGCGTGTGTGAGCTCTGTCTCTTCTGTCAAGCACTTAATTTATGCAATTAGGTCATTTCTAACTTCTCTATGGCAAACCAGAGTGTCCTGGATGTTAAACATGAATCCAGAACAAACCTTTTTGATCTGATGCAGCATTTTATTTTTCAAGCCTCACTTATGTATATACATTTATATTATTAAAAAAAAGAAAGAAAAAAAAGAATCCCAATCCATTCGTCCATCGAGGAAGCTCTGTAGTCCAACTAGGTGATTATCACGGTATTTATTCCTATGTTACGATCTCCGGTCAACATTAACACACTACGGACAATGCCAATTACACGACTAATCTAAGTATTGGGCTGTGGGAGGAAACCGCAGGAGTCCCCGGAGTAAACCCACCAAGCACGAGGAGAACATGCAAACTCCATGCACACACACCCTGAGGCGGGAATTGAACCCGGATCCTGGAGGTGCAAGGCGAACGCTAAGCCCCTCCATGTTGCCAATGAATCGATCCATCCATCTTGGAACCTCTGTAGTCCAACTAGGGACCATTGAGTCCAATGGTCATTACTTTTGTATTTATTCCCATTTTATGTGGCAGAACCCGCTGTCAACATACACACACACTACGGGCAATTTGGGAATGCCATGCACACAGACCCTGAGGCGGGAATCGAACCCGGACCTCGGAGGGGCAAGGCGACAGTGCTAAACATGAAGCCACCGTGCCGCCAACACTGTCATATTAACCACAAAATATTTGATATATATATATATATATGGACTGATGTCAGTTTAGCTGCACTCCTCTGAAAGGGCAATTATGTAATGGAGTTACCTAACCACAAAGCATGGAGGCAGAATTCACGTTGGAAAAAGTGGGAAGTAATAAAAACCATGCACGCACATATGAATCTAAGTAATAAAACTGTTCTAAGAATAGCTAAGAATTTTATTTACTCTATGAATTTCTGTACTGAATGTATGGGATGTAAGGGTTCTTGGTGGCTCAGTACTGTCGTCTCAGACCTGGGACTTGGGTCGGGGGTTTGAATCTCTTGCTTCTGGTTTGTGTGTGGGGAGTTTACATGTTCTCCCTATTTTTTGAGGGTTTCCTTCAGGTACTATGGTATAAAAACATGCATTGTAGTCTGTGAGCCTGGTGTGCGGTATGGAAACCCCATTGATGAATATATGAACAGAACACCTGTTCAACACCTGTGCAAGCAACTAGGAATAACTGCTAGAAGAGCAGAGTAACAAGAAGAGTAGAACAGATAGTGCCTGATATCCTGCTAATGTGTGTCACTGTGTGCTTTTTAAAAATAGCAAGAGGTGGGACGACGTGGTGGCTAAAAATCTCTGCATGATTGATTTTGAAAGTGCTGCAAGGTTTTTAAATTTTTTTTTCAAACTTTTAAAAAAACTCAATAAGCTTCACATCGTAACCAAAGAATAACCTGACCTAATATAGCGTACTCGTTATTTCCAGGCCGACCCTGTTAATACTGAGATGTACTACACTGTGAATATTTATATTGAGATTCCAGAAGATTTTTGTCAGAATTAAAAAAAAAAAAAAACCAAGAAAAGCTAGAAACATATTCATTAGACCAATTTTTTTAAAACTCTGATATTTTACTATTTTTTGAACACAGGTCTTGGAGCTTAGTCTGTTTATGCCCCTCAAAAAGGCATCTTTTTCATACGGTTTCACTCCTCCTTCGAACATACTGTTTCAGTGGCTATGTAAATGAGCTACTGCGAGGCCACACCCCTCCAACATAGAACTGCAGAGCTGAGCAAAAAACTGGAGGAGGAGTTCCCTTATATGAGGTCACGTTAGTGGAGAAAAACGAATCCGGTTGTTTAAGCATTGGTCAATATACAAATAGATGTTTTTAGTTTGAACACGCACATCTGTATGTCTAAAAAATGACAAGAAAGTGAATTGTGCATAATATGTGGCCTTTAAAATAAAGTTGTGAAAAAATTTCCTAAAATGAAAAACTGTTTGAATTTTCGTTTCCTCATTTTCATTTAAAACGTGAAACGGATGGACGCAACACACACAGCCCCAGCTGTTTAGATTTGAATTTCACACTTTAGTTTAGAGTTTCCAAGCTTGCTCTTCACCTCTCACCGATGTTGATTCTCCATCAGGGGGCGTTATAGCCTACATCAGCTCGTCGAGTTCAGCCTCCAGCCCCGAGTCGTGCCACAGCGACAGCTCCAACAGCAGCTACCAGTTTTCATCTTCTTCCCCTAGTGTGTCCTTTTCCACCCGGCATGACGGACAGCAGGTCGACCCGGCTAACTTCTCCCAGCCTCAGAGTCACAGCACGACCAAGACGCGCTCGCCGTCTACCACCAAATCTGGTATCACCAGTGAGTATGCCTACTAAATACCAGTTTCAGACAGCCATCATCTTTATACATTTATGAGAAGTGAACCACTTCTTCTAATTTCTTCTGATTGTCTGAATAACATGATAAAGTTAAAGTATGAATTGTGCTTAAATCTATTAATTTCTACCCACATTGGGGTCCACTGTCAGAAAGTGTATATGTATGCAGTCATTTTGAAAAGCAGTGCTTCATGCAGCTTGGTGACTCATAACTCGATACTCTTGCAGAGATCAGTGGTCTGGTGTTGCTGTGTAAAGTGTGTGGAGACGTGGCTTCGGGATTTCATTATGGTGTTCACGCCTGTGAAGGCTGCAAGGTGAGAAAACACCTAAGGGTGTCTGAATGTGTGATGAGATATTTTTGACCATACGGCCTAATACAATTTTTTTACAGCATTATATGTTACCTATAAAGACACTAAATACTCTTATGTTAATCTTAATTATTGTGAGAATTAATGAATGAATAATTGAACATCAAATAAGTTTAAGCATTCAGAACTACAGCCAAAACAAAATGATCACTGAGTCAAAATGATCTAGTCAATTATGATCAGAATGAGTCACTGTTTCCAAATGGTCAAATGTATTGGCCTGCAACAAGCAATGAGAACAACTAGGGAGATTTGAAATGACTCGTATTTGGTTAAGAGCTGTCCGACACATTATTCATACCTGTAATGATGATGCTAAACTGTCAACTTTGCTAAAGAAATGAGCTCATAAAAAAAAAAAAATAGTGAATACACATCACTTAAACGCTTGGTGAAATTGCATGTTAAAAAGAAAAAAAAAATCCTCACAGGATCGGGACTAAACAGTTGGCCATTAGAAAAGCACCTACTAGTGAGAATAATCAAATAAAAAAGGGATGTATGGGACATCTTGTTTGAGCAGTGTGTGCAGACATCAGTGTTATTGAGCGAGACGGCACTAAGCCAATAGTCACAGTATGGCGTGGGGTTAAGGGTCTTGGAATTCAGACATGCCGGTAATTCCAACCTTGCTAAGTATTCGTGTTACCGATTCCACCCTGGTGTCTCATGGTGAAGTGCGGGTCAGGCAGAAAGCAACAGCTGTTAACAATGGAGCCGTGGTATTGGTCTTGCTGCTATGTGCAAATGATTTAGAGTAGTTTTATTACAACATCCTGGTAATCTACTGTATAGATAAGGATTGTTGCCTGTACTGTCAAGGAGGAGTAATTGTAATAAAATATATTGTAGGATTCTGCGAGTTGTGAAACGCTTGTTGTGACCCAATAAAATGAAATTAAAAGCACTGCACAATGATGATAAAATCTAATCTAAAAGGACACTATGATTCAAGACCAACAAGATTTGGTAGCGTGTTTTTTAACTATACACCCCCAGAAGATCGTCACAGTGGACCATCCGAGCCGTACACAACTTGGCACAGGTTTTATGCCAGATGCCGTTCCAGTTCCAATTCTCCCATTTTATCCATGCTTGGGGCCAGCACTGCATCCATTGCCTATTTTTTAGGGGGGGGGGAATCAGGTGGGAATCGAATCTTAGTCTTCCGGATGGTAGGCGAGAAACTAATAACTAATAACCAAAAATTGTTGTTAGTCTTCAGGCTGTTCCTATCGAGCGGCATCCACAGCAGTTAGGGTTTAGCGGTTTGGGCATTGGGTGGGAATTGAACCCGGTGCTTGTGCATGGCAGGTGAGAGACCTACCACTGAGCCATCAATGCACATTCTCTCACTGAGTCATGTAAAAGCTGTTAATGATAAATGTTCCTGTTTTAATGGGAAATTTGCCACTATGCATGGGTCTGCATCTGTTCCTCTATCTGTCCTGATGGCCATGGTTGATTTGCTCATTTCCTCTCTTTCATTAATTGCTTTAACCCAGGGTTTCTTCCGGAGGAGCATCCAACAGAACATCCAGTATAAGAAGTGCCTTAAGAATGAGAACTGCCCCATCATGCGCATCAACAGGAACCGGTGCCAGCAGTGCCGCTTTAAGAAGTGTCTGCTAGTCGGCATGTCTAGAGATGGTGAGTTGGCGCACTCGTTTTGTGTCTTAAACACTTTGACATTTTTGGGACAGGAGGCTAAAGCTTTTGGCAAGTCCATTGGAGTGTTGCTGAAGGATCAGGATTCCAAGGGGTGGAATCAAACCTGATCTAGGTCCTCCTACCTAGGTTGGAGTCAAACCAAACTTCAAGGGTTTGGAGAAAGTGAGTTTGTTGTTCCAGTTTGTTGAGAGCAGTTGGACTAGGTCCAGGTCCAACCCTGGACTTTTTAAGCTTCTTTTCCACTATAGGCCTTTCAGATAGAGATGCTTTTCAGATGATTTACCATTTTTGTTTTGGCTACGGTTTAAACTTTTTAAACAAAGCAACTAGATTTTCCCAGATTGTGACCTCATAAGAGAAGAGAACAGTCCCTCTCCTGGCTTGTTGCTCAGCTCTGCTGTGCTCAGCAGTAGCTCATTTACATAGACACTGAAACAGTGTGTTCAGAAGAGGAGCGAAACAGAGGCAGTTTTAGGTATGAAACATCAACTATCTGAGTTTTTTTTTTTTTCAGTTTCAACATTAAAAGATGCACATTGTCTGACCTCTGAAACGTGTGTTAATCCGTTAATTAATCTTTAATGCTACTTCATGTTTAATTTTACACTTCACGTAAACGGATCACTTTTTGATGTAATTGCTATTTAGTCATATGATAATTAGAATAATTTACCCGACATCATTAAGCTAAAGATAGTCTTTTGTACTCTAGTCAGATTTTTCCTGTAAGGTAATTATCACAGTTAAATGATTATTATGGTTATTAACATCTTTATCAGGGAACGTTCATCTAATTAGCTGAATGTGACTGGCCAATGAAAATGAAACGATTTATTTAAGAATGCTGAATGTTGAAGTTAAAGTTAACACTGAAACAGGAAGCTGTAATAATACCCATGTCAATGTCAATGGCATCTGCATGGTTTTTGCATAATAAGTAGTGAACAAGAACTTGTTGATCATGTTTTAAAAGCATTTGGGTTTAACCATGCTTGCAGTTTTTTATCCTTGATCAGAACTGTACTGCCCTTTCGAGTACAAATAGCCATTGTTTCTCTTTATCAGTCATGTTGTAAGGTGCGATTGGAACTACTCCTTCTACTCCTACATTACAACACTACTTGGATAGAAGTGTTGTAATCAGATCAATGTTTATCAAAGATAGGCAGATAGCATCATACAAAGGATATCAGGGTCAAGGTCAGGAATTTGAAATCAATCAGGGCTCGGATTTAACACGACTGACTGCCATCACACGATTCTGACACAAGTAGACAAGGACAGGGGTCCAATGATGTAATGCCTCTGACTTGCTGCTGGGATGTGTGTGGTGACTGAGGACGGTTCCATGTGAGGACCATGAAGATGTTGTTTGAGGCGGCTTTTCTGTGATGACTTGTGACTGCCGGACTGAAATTCTGTCTCCGACAACAAAAGTAGACTTTCTTTTGACTTTCAGCCTCATGGCTCACAGATATTCCAGGGGTCACCCAAATGAGAATGGGTTCCATGTTGAGTCTGGTTCCTCTCAATGTTTCTTTCTGTTGTCATCCCAGAGATCTTTTCCCTCACCCTGGCTTGCTCACCAGGGACTATATTTTATATTTTTTCTATCTATCCATCCATCCATCCATAATTTTGTGAAGCTCCTTGACCATTTTAACAGTGACAATTGTTAAAAGTGCTATATAACTCAAATTGAATTGAAAGTCCTGATGTCACAGAACAGGTGCAGAGACGGGTCAGAATCGATGCAACACACATGTTCAGACACAAGCACACGGCATAAATAAAACCGCATGATTTGTAGCACTCTGCACCACACCACCTGCTGAGATAAGGAATTCATGAGTGGATCTCCCATGGTGAAGGGCGAGGGTTAAGGAGAAACACTGGTCTGAACTGAGACGGGTGTATGATTTGGGAATGTATTCTCTGCCTTGTCTAGTTAAACTCAGCTCTGTGGAAATGCTAAATATACTGTATGTGAAATTAGAACTCGTACACACCGCTATGTCACATGAATTTAATTGTTAATTAAATGAATTGTTTAATTCCTTGAGGAAACCCTCTTGCTGTTCCACTTATTTAACATATTTTTTTAATGATGTGGTGAGATGACACCAAATGCACCAAATGAAATTTATTTATTACGACAATAAAAAAACTTAAGTCCCAGCTTGACTTGAACGCCCCTTATCTGTGTATGTATGATTTAAAGTCAAACTCGAGACTAAGTGTTCTCTTTATTTTTTCTTCTTAGCATACTCTTTTCTCAGGTGTATTATATAAAATTACATTTAAGTATGGTTGTATTTGAAATCACATTTAAGTGATATGTTATAATGTATGTCGGCTTTAGAAGACACAGCACTATGCAAAAGTCTTGAGCCCCCTAATTTTTGCTCCGAAAGAGCCAGACTTTTTAATGTAGTTGTAAGGAATTGTTCTCCAGGCTTCCTGAAGCACTTTCTTGGCTCTTATTTTCAGTCCAGTCCCTGTACCTGACTAGTTTCAGAGGAATGTTTTTTGTTTGTTGCGCCACACAGTGACTTGTGAATCATTCAAGCCTTAAAAAAACATCTAATTCAAGGCATGAAACAGGTGTAGATGATGAAACATTAGTAAAACATTTGTTCCCACACATTTCTTTTAATTTAATCTATATGGATTTAATTTCTTTTAGTATAAAGAAATGAGGCAAAGAGTTTTGCACAGTAATGTATATACTCATGGATACAGTTTAGTTCTAGCATGATCAAATTCTCAGGATGATGGTATGTAAACTACTTTTTTAAATTTTTCTTTTTCTTTTTTTTTTTACATGTGCTCCCCAGCTGTTCGTTTTGGACGAATCCCAAAGAGAGAGAAACAGCGCATGCTGTTAGAGATGCAAAGCGCCATGAACAACATGATGAACAACAGCCAGCTGCATGGCAGCAGTCCTCAGGTTTCCAGCAGCCTGGCTCAACCTTGCTCGACGAAGCTCGCCCCTGGGTCCGCTGCTCCTTCCTTCTCCCCTGCCTCTTCACCTCAAAGCAGCCAATCTGAGCTGAGCAACGATCCCGAGCCTTCGCTCGCAATGGACACGAGCCCAAGTTCTGACTCCTCCAGCGCAACAGACAGTGGTGAAGACGAGGTCGTTGGAACGAGGCCGGGTCACGAAGCCGAACGCATCATGGAGGACACGCAAGAGATCTGGAACCTTCATAATAATATAGTTTCGGTAACTCGCCAGCACCCGGGTTTACAATGCACTCCTCAGGAAACACCACAGGAAGATAATACGCTTAGCAGGTGCCCTGTTCGAGCGAGCAACAGTGCCTCCAATGGTCAGGTTCATCTGCTCACCAGTGCTGCCCCGAGTCACGCATGTTCGGCCTCTGTTATGGGCCAGTCGCTCCAGGTGCACAACTCCAGTGGAACCTGGGCCAGTGGGAGCTATGCTGGTTCTGCATGGAGCGGAGGCAACAGGATGCATCTGGTGAGTACATTGGACTTACTAAAGGAACTAGAAGAACTAGTCCCCCCC
>JAAGKR010000698.1:151646-170707 GCA_011419295.1 Clarias macrocephalus
TAAATTGATAAAAAAAAGATTCGTTCATTTTGATTAACGAAATTCAAAGAACTGATGTGTGTGTCGGTCATGAATGATTCGTTCTTTTTGAACGAGACTTTAACGTGACTCAGAAGAACGAGTAGTCTCGGAGAGTGATTCGTTCATTTTCTACTGGGCGCGCATGCGCAAATCATTGCAAACCGTCCGTAGGTTATGTACAGGAAACAGAATCGAACGGTTCTCAATGAGTCGAAGATTCAAGATTCAAACCGACTGACGCAGACTAGAAGATATGAGAGGGTGAGATGTTTATAACACCGTGTCCTGCATTGTAATATTTTCATCACTGGAACTATAGCCAAAATTTGTATATATAGACGTGTTGGTGGTCTGTTTATTGAAAATGTAACATTTTGTTTTATTTCTGATCAAAAGAACAAAATGAACTAAATGACAAAAAAAAAAAGATCCGTTAATGTTGATGAACGAGATTCAAAGAACCGAGTCACTAAAATTATTCGAACTTCCCATCACTAATTGGAAATATAGCCAAAATTTGTGTATTTAGACATGTTGGGGGTGTGTTTATTGAAAATGTAACATTTTATTTTATTTCTGATCAAAAGAACAAAATGAACTAAATGACTCAAAAAAGATCCGTTCATTTTGATGAACGAGATTCAAAGAACCGAGTCACTAAATGATTCAAACTTCCCATCACTAATGCAGCGTGAGCTGGTGCAAAGGATCATGGTAACCCAGTGGGCTAGAAATGCTGCAGCCCCAGGCATCAGCCACTAGGGGGCCTCAGAGTGAATATGAGAGAGTGTTTGGACATAATGAGATGGACATCAATCTGAAATACAGACACGCTCATCTTAACAAGCCAATTACAAAATATTTTAAATGTCATCACTGGTGAGTCTTAATCTGTTTTCCTCGCATGCAGCGCTGCTTGCATACAATATCCTGGTGATAGATTTTGCAGTTTTAACTGCTGGACTGGTTGCTGAAGGCCCTAAGCAGCGCTGCTTGAGATCCCTGGCAGAAAGCCTAATTCGGGGCAAGCTGCTTAATTGTTTGCTGAAGGCCTAACACAGTGCTGACCTGCTGAGCTGATTGAGGGAACATTATGAGTATTTGGTCATCTATATGAGGACGGTGTTAACATGTATCTCCATGCAAGCAAACAAATGAAGCTTATTGGAGAGTGAGGCGTCCATGCTGATTTTTGCCATGGCTTGTGTGATTTTCAATCTGCTGCTTATAATTGATCTTGGCTCTGGTGAGTATTACTTCAGTCTTTTTAAGATGCAGGAATTGCATAAACATATAATTTTAACATGCTGTTGGTTTAATTATTAGTTTCCATTACTTTCAACTCACAATTGAAATGTGTATACACACACACACACACACACACACACACACACACACACACACACACACACACACACGAGGGTGAGGTCAAAAATAAACCGCAAAAATGGACACCCCAGTTGTGAAACAAGAGTAGCAAGCAGTGCTTAGTTTCTTGTGGTCAGAAGGTGTCGAAACAGTTCCCTCATGGAAAAGCATAAACAGAAGCGTTTGGATATCTGCCAGGAACATGTGGACCGATCCTCTAAGGAAGGGGAAAGTTTCTTCATTAAAGAGAATCATTACAGGTGATGAGACGTGGATTCATCACTACGAGTCTGAGCATATGGAACGGAAACATCCTCAATCAACGACCGAGGAAAAAGTTCAAAAGTCATCCATCAGCTGGAAAATTCATCAAAACTGTTCCACAATCAACAGTGATCGGTGAGACGCTAATTGAAGAGCTGAATATTCTTTTTTATATACTTTAGATACTTTTTAATGCATCCTCCTTATACTCCTGATCTGGCTCCATTGAACTTTCACCGGTTTTGTCCCCTGAAAGCAGGCACATGTTGAAGATTCACTTTTGATGAAGAAATGAAGACAGCGGTGCATTTGTGGCTCGCAGCTCAGCCTAAAAGGTTATTTAATGAGGGCAAATGAATGTTCTTCTAAAAATTAATAAACAGCCAGATTGTGGATAATGTTTGACCCACCCTCCTATAAATTATTGTATAGCTGAGATGACAAATAATCATTTCTAAAATTGTGCTAGATTATTTCTTTGAAAAAAAAAATCTTATTTTTATAAGCATTTCTGTGCAGAAATGGGTATTAGGGTGCAATGCAGGGCTGCAGCACCGATCATCGTGTTTGTGAAAGCTGTTGGCAGATGGCAGCCTAGGGCTATCCGAGAACACAGTACACTGAGGCAGGCTCAAGATTGCTGCAAGCTACAGAACCTCATCATGAGACCGGTTCAGTGAAATTTGTCAGAATTTACTTTACTCCTTTCTAAAATCATTAGCTTACACCGTATTGGTTTACTTTTAGTTCTTGGTGTGGTCATTCTCCTCTGACTTCACTGATCAACCAGGGAGTTTTCTCTATTCTGATGTTTCGGATTTTTTTTTTCCTCTATTCTGCTGCTGCCACATGATCGATTGACTGAATATGTTCATAACAAAGTGGCCAGTGTGTATGTATTTGCATGAGAGGTTGAAGTTGTCATGCTGAGCCATTAAGCACTGCATTATCCATAGATCTGTCTTTTTTATTTTTTATTTTTAGATCAACTTTGCCAGATCATACCTCACATGTATGAGAGATTTCAACTGACCAGGAAAAATATACTGTGTATTTTAATAATTGCTTTAGATGTTACTGCTTTTGAAATTTTGTGACTCATTATTTTATACATGCATAAAAGCATTCATTAATGCTTTTGAGAGTTATGACTCATTATTATATTGTTGAACTGTCAAGTCAATCTGAACATCGTAATTTCTACTGTGCTGTAACTGTGGGTAAATCTTGTATATTGATTTAATTAGAGCAATTTGATTTGCTTACGGTGGCATGATTGCCGCCTTGGGTCTGTGTGCATGGAGTTTGCATGTTCTCCCTCCCCGGTTTCCTCCCACAGTCCGAAGACATGCAGATTAGGATAATTGGTGTGTTTGTGTGTGTGTCCTGTGATGAACTGGCACCCTGTCCATCCATTCGTGCCCCAAGTCTCATGCCCCGATCATGGGCAATATGTTGTGTAGGCCCAATATGTTGTCATGGTTTTGATATGTATCTAGCACTTGAAGCCCAGTTTTGTCAGACTAGTAAGGCTACAAGTGGGCCACTATCACTATCAACTTATGCTATTATAATGGCTTGGCTATTTGTGGGGTCCTTATAAGCATGATGTACAGGAACTCGCTTATATGTCATCCTGTTTCACACATAAACACTGTTTAATTTCCTCTTTACATGAAAATGTAAGCAGAGACAATTTCTGAAATGTCCATTTGGGGGGTCTGAAAAAATGTAAGTAAGAACTTCAAGGAAACACTGCATTAGAGAAATATGCAATTGCCACATCTAACCAGAAGATGGCAGCAGTGTTCCACTTAATAGACAGTGTGAACAAACCAGCTGTTTGTGTGAAATGAGGGCAGCCACTGAATCAGATTCACACAAACACAAAGCACTCCAGAATGCAAAGAAAAGTTATTTATAAAATAATTAAGTGTAAATTACAAGTGAATATCATTGGTCAGTCAACTTTTTTTTTCTTTTCTTTTGTTTCCCCCCTCAACTACATCTGGTGAAAATGAGATCACACATTTTAGATTTTTGGTAAATTATATTTGATTTATTCTTATTTTTATAGTTGCATGATGCAATACTTCTGTTTCATGACAGTATTTCAATATTAAACACAAGGATGTGAGTGAGCGGCATGGTGGCTTAATGCATAGCACTGTCATCTTGCATCTCCAGGGCCAGGTTCAATTCCTGCCAAGGGGTCTCTGTGTGCATGGAGTTTGCATGTTCTCCCCATGCTTGGTGGGTTTCCTCCCACAGTCCAAAAACATGAAGATTAGGCTTTTCCCAAACTAAGTGTAGGTCTGTGCCCTGCAATAGATTGGCGCCCCATCCAGGGTATGCCCCGCCTCATGTCCTTAGCCTTTGGGATAGGGTCCAGCCCTGAGGCGACCCTGTACACGCGGTATAGACGATGAGTTAGTGAGTGTAACAGAATGCTGCTTGAGGAAAGAACCTGTGGGTTGACCTACCTTGTCTAGACACTACAGTAGGTAGCTGTGTTTTTCAAGCTGTCTTTTTGGTCAGTATAATTCCAACACCCAGTTCCTGACGTAAGCACTTTGTTTATAGCCCAACAAAAAGTTTGTGCCCCTGTGGAACCATTTTCTTTTTATTGCTGAAAGCTGGTTAATTTTCTGCTGAAATGCAAAAAAAAAAAAAAGGTTTGTAACCAGGAACTGGCCCTGAAACTGCCTTGGAGGCAAAAATGGGAATGAGATGTTTTGATTATATTAAAGTATTTACCCCAGATGATGCAGCATATACAACTTTCAGCTGCTTTGCTTTGAAAAATCTGGCTCCCCTCCATGAAATTACATTCTGTTAAACAAACACCACCATCAGACCCATATGTGGTTTTTTTTTTTTTTTTTTTTTTGAACGTCGCATTTTAGATTTCTTCCCTATTGCTGTTATAATATGCTCTATTCTCCAGGGATACCTTTCCAGTAGATTTTGGAGCGTGGCTGTGAATATTTCTGATCATTCAAGTACAAGAGCATTATGGAAGCCAGGCACTTTTGTAGATTAGGGAGGTCCAAGGTGTAGCTGATGTTCCAGTTTATCTCAAAAGTGTTCAGTAAGGTTGAGGTCAAGTCTCCGTACACTAAACATGTGGACTATTGACTCACAAGTGTTTTGGCGGTATAAAGAGCATACAGAAAAAAAAGGTAATTGAACTGGCATCAGCAACAGATGTCGGTTGTAAAATGATGTTTTCTTGCCTGTCGACGGAATAGTGACCTCTTGTGGAGATGCTTTTTAGCCTGCTAAATGTCAGGGTGATGGATTTCGTGTAAGTAGGCAACCAGGTCTATACAGTCACAACACATCTTCCAAGAATTTCTCAAACCATCTTTATTCCCAGAGCCAGTTTATTATAAATACAAACATTACCATTGTCATCGTTCTCATTCATCATCAGTTCTTTTGCTGTTATCATTTACATTCACCATCAGTCATGAGATACAGGATTGTGATGTTTAGTGCAACTTTTCTTCCAGGGTGCCCAAATTACAACATTGCTTAAAACTGCAAAATTCAACTTTTTGAATTCTAGGCTTCACTGTCTCACAGTGGCCTTGTGCAACACATTACAATCCTCAATCGTTTACATTTAGACTCGACTTTTTTCTCACTTGTGTTCACAGTACGACAGGAGGATGTACCGTGAAGCTACAGGTCTATGGGTTTGTGAGCTAAGGAACACTTTAGGAAATAAATACCCAGGATCACACTAAACAGTCATTTAGGTTAATGTTGTACTGTCTATCTTGGTGCTCCCTTAGACTATATCAACAGTTCAACAGTTAGCTCATTCACCTTGTAATCCAGCCTCATTGTATATCCTGCAATCTACACGATATCAAATTAAATTTGTTGCCCAAACAATGAGACATGAATGAACAGAATGCTTTATCTGGACCGCTCTTTAACACAGCTCTCCTGAATTTGGTTTAGACAGTTGGAGAGGGAGGTAAGCGTTGTATTTTACTATAAAGAACTAGGGATTGGTGTGGTAGAGGTGTGTGTGGGAATATCATGAATCCCAGCCCAACTGGATAGTGACTAATCCTACCTGTCCTACAGAAAGTCTGACTAATCCCACTAATTTGGTTGCTAAAATAATTGCCTAAAACCTGTTTGCTCCGGCAGAGAGTCTGACCAATTCTGCTTACTCGTGCAGTACAACTAATTGCTCCTGCAGAAAGTTTGACCGGTCCTAACCACTTCTGCAAAAAGTCTTGACTAGTCCTGCCTGCCTACCTACAGAACGTCTGATCAGTCCCCCCTTTCTCCGGCATAAAGTTTGACTTATCCTGTTTGGCTGCCTGCATAAGGTCTAATCAGTCCTCCCTCCTCCTAAAGAAAGTTTGACTAATCCTGTTTGCTCCTCTTAAGTTTAACCGGTCCCACCTGCTCCTATAGAAAGTTTGACCAATCATGACTCCTACCCGAGGGTTAGCCAGTCCCACACTACTCTGCAGAAGGTTCGACCAGTCCCACCTGCTCTTGAAGGAAGTTTGACCAATTCCACCCACTCCTGCAAAAGATTTGATTAATCCTGCCAACTCCTGAACAACATTTGATCAGTGCTCCCTCCTCCTACAGAAACTTTGACTAATCCTGCCTGGTCCTACCTTAGGGTTGACCAGGCCCAACTGACACTACAGAACGTTTCACCAGTCCCACTCCCTCATGCAAAGGCTTGAATAATCCTGTCTGGTCCTGCAGAAATTTGACCAAGTCCCCTTCTCTTGCAGTATAACTAATTGCTCTTGCTCCTGCAGAAAGTCTGACCAGCCCACCCACTCTTGAAAAAGGTTTTTACTAATTCTGCCTGTTTCTGCAGAATGTCTGATCAGTCCCCCTTCTCCTACAGAAAGTTTGACAGTTTAATCTGTCGAGTCAGGAAGTTTGACCACTCCTTCCTACGCTTGCACATTAGTTGACTAATCCTGCCTGCTCCTACTTTGAGTTTTACCAGTCTCACCTGCTTCTACCTTACACTTCACTAGTCCTTCTTGCTCCTACAAAAAGGATGACCAATCCCAACTGCTCCTACCTTAGTTAATCTATTCTGCATGTTCCTTCCTGAAGTTTGTCTAGTCCCACTTACTTATGCATAACATTTTACCAATCTCAATCACTCCCACAAAATGTTAGACTAATCCTGCCTGGTCATGCAGTAAATCTGACCAATTACATCTACCACTGCAGAACTCTTGTCCAAAACCTACTGTTGACTGTTTGACTAATACTGTTCAAATGCTGTGAAAATCTTCCCACTCCTACAGAAGTTTTGACCAACCTTGACTGTGTCTGAAAAATGTCTGACCAACCCTTTATCTTTCTGCAGAAATTTCGACCAATCCATTCTACATCACAATAATATTTTTAATGTAGTTGTTTTAACCAAATTAAAATATTTGCTTGGCCGTCATGACCCTTCCCAGGAAAAACAATTACTGAAAGAGGGCTGAATGAACGCAATAAATGGGATAACAATACACCTCCATGTTAAGGAAGGTGGACTTTATTTGTCCTACGAACTTCATATCAGACTGCTTGCGACATCTTTGTTGGGCCTCATGGTAACCCAGTCCCGATACACACCTCTATTCAGGAGGAGTTGCCTTCTGATTCTAACTGGCTCATTTCTTTTGGAATGGTGAGAAGTAACACTGGAAAAATGCACAAAAGACTCTAACATATTTAACCACCTTATCGACAGCAAGAGATTTGGTTAGGCTTCTGAGAATAGAACTTTTATTATCATTGACGATGAAATGGGGAAATTTATCATCATATGCAAATCTGTAAAAATATCTGCAGAAAATATACAACTTTTATACTGTAAAATAATGCATTTTGACCTCTTCACTGTAACTCTGTAAAGTGACATGTCTCTTTGTACGTCCAGGTGAGTGGATCTGCATTTGTCGCTGTCTCAAACCACATACCACCATACTTAATAGTGGGTAAAAATAGTAGACCGCCTGTGTTGTCATTCTGTTTTGACACACTATGTAGTACAGTACTATGAGGAGCATGAGAGTTTAATACATGATCATACCCTGCAAAAAATGTTCAAATAGAATTTCTAAGGTAATTCTATAGAATTTGAAAGACATATGGAAAACCCTACAAACATCATAACTAAGTTCTTTAGGAAACAACTAATACTAAATAAATTTCTGCAAAAATGGGTCTATAGAAATGGTTCAATGATGGATCAAGGTACAAGTTTTATGCCAGAAGCCCTTCCTGACTCAATCTTCCCTATTTATCCAGGATTTGGACCAGCACTAAGAGTTCACCGGATTGTGCAAACCCCACTGGCTAAAGTTGGCATCCGGCCCTAGAATGGATCCAGGACCACGCTGGTGAAAGCACCAGATGCTAATCACTAGTCCACCAGGAAACCTAGAACCTCCTGTCCTAATTCTCAACTTTAAATAAGGATGGACTTTTGCTGGTTATAACGTACTTTATCTCTGAGTATTTTTAAAATGAATACAATCAGGATGAGCTTCTTCTGAAACATTTCGAACAAAAATTTTATGAAGATGACGAGCAAAATGTGAACAACCCGGCTTGAAGGGAATAGAATGGGTGTGCATTGCAAAAGAATCTTAGCTTACCAAAGCTATCTATAATTTCTTAAAATAAGATTGATAAATCGGTTTTTGTCTAGTGAGATGTTATTAAAATTGCAAGCATTTCTCTCACTCATTGTCTATATCGCTTTAGCCTGTATACAGGGTCGCAGGGGGCCTGGAGCCTATGCCACAACACCCTGGACACTACGGGCAACTGGGGAACGTCAGTTAACCTAACCTTAATATCTTTGGACTGCAAGAGGAAACCGGAGTACGTCGAGGAAACCCACCAAGCACAGGGAGAACATAGAAACTCCATGTACACAGACCCAGAGGTAGAATCGAACCTGGAGGTGCAAGGCGACTGTGATGACCACTATGCCACCGTGCCACTATGTCCTTTTTTTATTGCCATATAATTTTGCTAGCTTCTAGGAACTTATTTCTAGAAAAAAAGCTAAATTATCTGAACAGAGCAAGACATTTTTCGTTTGCAATTTCAGTAACATGTTACTAGAAATAAGCTTAATTATATTTGGTGATGTCAATCCCAAAGCTTAATTACTTTGGTAATTAAGATGTGGGATTGACATTGTCCTCTTATTTTCCTTTTTGGGTCATAAACAGTCGTATAAGCATTTCATTGTCTATGGTTGTGTATGTGACAAAAACTTGTTGTGAACTCGTTTTAAGAAATTATAGATAGATTTGGCTATTTTCAAGAATCTTTCACTTGCTATAATGTCATTTTTTGCAGTGTGAAAGGACTAACTTGACCAGGAAATGGCCTGCCAACTAATCTAACCATGTCTGTAGGCAGATCTTGCAAGATACAAATGGAGAATTAAAGAGAATCTATAATCTGTAACTTGTGGATATTTTATAGTAGTGTAAAAATCTTAATAAAAGAAAATAATAAAATCGACCCATTGGATGGAATTTTGCTGAAAAGGAAACATTCTATAAACAAAGTAACAGTTCAACAGAACTTTTATGTTTTTTTCAGGAAGTCCTTCTGCTTTCAAGTTCTCTGAAGTCTATAGAGTTCTATAGAACTGAGAACAATTCTCTGTATGAGGGTGAGTCAAAGATTACCTGCACTCTGGCTGTAGAATCTATTTTTAATTAACTTTCAGTAAAGACAAATACATCATTTTTGACATTCTTGCTTTTAAATACACTTTTGTCCATCTGTCAACAAGCATTTGTAAATATTAAAGTAAAAAATGTTTTTGGTGAAAGTGTGATGGAGCGAGATCATGTCTATAGTGAGGATGCTTTAACACCGTTAAAACGAAGGTTTTGCAGAATGTCAACAGTGTGAGACGAACAGGTGTCCTTGAACTGTCCTATCCATTCATGCACACTTCTTCGCGACAAAACACCTTCTCCATACTGTGCACACATTCTTTCATAAATAACTGCACCGGCTACACCCTCAGATTAGAGTGGAAAAAAAAACAACAACAAATCACTGCACTTTGCTCTTCGTTCCTGCAAATCACAAGTGGGGCGTAAAAAGAGCTGATAAGACAGCAGAAGTTTTAATCCAACCGGAGTGCAGATCATTTTGACTCACCCATATAACACCCACCTCAAAATCAGACGTTTTATGAAATTCTATTGGAGGTTTATAGAGGTCTATAGAACGGAGTACAAATTCTAAACTTGTGTGCATGTCGCATGGGATTTCTACGTTCTATAAAGACTCCATAAAGTTCTCAAATAGTTTTTTAAATTTTTTTTTGCAGGGTGATGAATGCTTTCATACAATCATGGCCAACTGTGAACGCTCGTAACCTATTAGCATGATGTGGTTTGCACAATGCTAGCAGGTGGCTACGCGAGTGCACTCACTGTTAGCAGCGCTAGGATTTCTGACTGAATGCTGAACATTTCTGTTCTGTGCACCTCTCTCTCTCTCTCTCTCTCTGTCCCTCACCTCGCATTCTGATTGTCTGTGCATTTCCTCTGAGACTGTGCTTTGAGTGCACATACCTGTATGTGTGTGTTTGTGTAAATGTGTATGTAGTCATAAATAAGCCGAAACACTGGAGCAAATATATTGCTTACGAAAGGCATCACTTTTTTTTTTTTTTTTTAACAGAGAAAATCAAGCTTGAGGCATTGTTGCGGTTGATTTTTTTTTTTTCTTTTTTTTGTTGTCTTTTATACAAAATGACCAGTTATCATTATTTCCTAATGAACGGCGGTAGAGGTATGTGATGTGAAAAAAAAATTTCGCAGTACAATATGTTATCAGAGGATGACGTCAGAGGATGATGTCACGTAGGAAAGAAAAAGAACACAACAACAACAACAACAACAAAAAAAAAAAAAAACAGACAAACTGAAAGTGTCTCCTTGACATATCCTCTATACCTCAGAGGTCACGTTGTGTTAGGAAGCAGTGTGGGTCGTACTGCTCTGTGTGTGTGTATATGTGTGTATGTGTATGAATCATCCAAATTCTGAGGCTGACTGAAAAGAGGTATAAATAGACAAACTCATAGCACCAACAAGTCTGAGCGGAGGCATCACCTTTTGTCTAACTTGTGAAAATATATAAAACGGATAAGAGTTCCTACGAGGTAAGAGACAGTCACAGACGGTCCGGCAGAGGGTAGGATCTGAAGTCGGATGGGTAATGGAGTCGGGGGGAGGGGAGGAGAAGGAAAAGCACGCCTTCATGAACACTTTTGTTGTAATCCTCATTAGTTTTGGCACCCGAACAGTGGCAAACTTCATTGAAAGCAGATTTTGGCGTCTGGATAGGCTCGTGCGTGCTTTGATCTGAAATTACGGGTTTTTTTTTTTTTTTTTTTTTTTTTTTTTACCATTACATCCTTTCTGCGTTCCGAGAACTCATCGTTGCGTGTGTAAACCTGTGAGTGAAGGAAAATCTTTTCTCAAATAATTATCTGGATTCGAGTTCATGTAGATAGTGTGACAACTTTGCGCAAGATGAGCTGAAGTTCATCTTGCGTGTAGCTTTTTTTTTTTTTTTTTTTTTTAAATATCTTTCCCCAAATGGGATACAGATCTGATTTCTACTAGGTGTGGAATGTTGCATGATACAAATGCATAGATCACACAACCGAGTGCGTGATGAGCCAACGCCAGCAACTAGTAGATATACTCATTCACCAAACTGTACAACAAAAATACACCTCGAGTAACTGAGAACAACAATGTACAAGACAGAGAGAGAGAAAGAGAGAAGAGAGAAAGGAAGAAAAGAGAGAGAAAAAAAAACGCTATTCACATGTACCCGCATCGTAAAAGAAATGGTCCGTCTAGAAATGAGGGCCGGGAGCTACTTTTTTTTTTTTTTTTAATCGATCTGTGGAATGCAACGGCACTCAGTAGTGAGAGAACGGAGTTCATTGAACGTGTCCGAAGAGGGCTGGGTGTGGATAAGCGCCACCGTTGTGTGTTTTGTGTCTGTGGGTGCGAGTGGGGCAGGGTCACATGATGATGGGCGGGTTTGGTCAGTCCTCGAACACCTCGAGAAAGAGGGGAGGAAACAGCTCGGTGGGACACTCCACCTTCATGTGCAGGAAGCGGCTGGCGTGGCACGCGCCGATCATGCGCAGGTCTGTCACCTTCATCAGCAGCTTGGGCCAGAAGTGCGCCACCTTGTGCTTGCGATAGTTGACGTAGTGCTCGAAGGCCAGCAGGAACTCCTCCTGGTAGCGCTCGATCCTGTCCACGCTCGTCAGTCCCGGACGATCTGCGAAGGACACGGGACGTTAACGAGATGAACAAATATGCAATACGGCAGGGCGTGCAAACTTTTGCATCCGCTTGCATGGTCAACTCCAGAATCCTTTATTAAAAATATACACAATGGGTGTCCGGGTAATTAAATACATATTTCACATATCATCTGTATTTTTTTTTCATATTAGTGGATCCTTTTTTACTTTTACTCCGTTATATTCTACAACAGATATCTGTACTTTCTACTTCACTACATCTCTGCATGGGTTTGCGTTACATAACCAGGTGTGTAGTATTTGAAGCTATTTGTTAATCATATAGCAGGTGTCTGGAAACAGAAATGTTTCTCTTTTACTATGACTTTAAGGCTGCTGTGAGCTAATATGACCTCAGTAATTTTAATTCTTGAGTAAATTTAAAGGAGAGTATTTTATCTGTTGTATCTTTCTATTACTTTGACTTGTTTGGCATTAGCGAACAAACATAACACTTCCCATTCTTTGGGCTCGCCAGCCAGTGGTGGCTGTTGCATCATCATCATTATCATCATTGGGATTCAAACTTGTGATCTTTGGCTGAACGGAGCAAATTTATTTTAACACAGTACAAAACTGTTTTCAGAATCTTTGGCACTCAACGTTCCACTTGCCGTTTTAATGATTTCTGGAGGTCCATTCTTTACTTTGGTAGAAAAGTATTGTCTAATTGTTTATGATCAAGCTTGACGACGCCAAGAATCAAATAAACTGTAACTGTGAAAGTGTGAGCTCTGGGATCTCGTTCTCCTCAGTTCATGTCCCAGTGTTGCTCTTCCTTCACAAAGTATTAACTCTGAGTAGCCAATAACTCTTAAGCAGTCTTTCATGCAAAACATGCACTACCCAAGTAAAATAAATCAATATAATGAGACAAATTATTAGAGGGGAAAAAAATGTAAGCAAGGCACTGGGCCAAAAAAAGGCATTTCATGGGTCTTGGAACAGATCATACAATTGTCTAGAAGTGTATTTGGGAAATAAACACTGTTGCTAGAGAATGCTCGAAAATATTCAAAATGTTTCATTAAAGCATAAAGATGATCAAATAGAAAAAAAACTTTGTCCACCAGACTCAGCTTTAGGCGTTCACAGTTTTGTACAGTACACATTCACAGGTGCTGATTTTATTAAACTCTTTTATAACATATAATACAGAGAATGTGTGCGCCAAAGAAGCTACTTCTGAAGTTCATGCAACATGGAAGTGACCAATCTTTCTTCCCTACAAATTTCAAGTCCCACCATGTTGGAGAGATGATTTTATATGCGCCCCAAAAATGGCCATTTTTCAGTTCTATACTGTCTCAAACAATAATTAAAAATGATAATTATTCATATTTCTTTGAGTATTGATACTAAACTTAGTCTAAACTGATTTTTTGAAGTTACTAAACTGTAATCTTCTAGAAGCATACTGTATGACCTGTAAAAATTGTAAGTTTTTGGTAATAGCTTAAACAGCAAAAAATCTGTAGTGTCCATAACCATGTCAAATTCATGTTTCAATATCTTCTCAATTTAGCATTTTAGAAGAAAGCACTTTTGCCTTTTCATGTGAAATCTAAATTTGGCCTAGTTTCATCTGAATGACAGTTAATATCGTTGAAAGATTTGAATAAAAAAAAAAAGGAACCGACCCTACAGTACATACTGTTAAAAGGGCATGAAATTGTATTTAGCAAATGGTTCTTTAACTGCTGACATTATAGGAAATAAATTATCGTCTATCATGACCATATAAATTTCCACATCTCTTTAAACTGCTGCCTATAGTGTTAGCACTGAACTGTGCATTCATTTTTGTTAGTTAAAGATTTATGAACTATACAGTAGGTCAGTGTTCCTACTGAAACATCGCTGCACAGTTTGTTTAACTGCAATCTGCAACTTATCGCTCATGTCATGTGATTTTTGTTTGTTCTTTTCAAATTGCTCATTTTCAATTAAATGTCCCAATCATTCTGGAGTTGAGTTTACTGCAAGCAATACAAAAGGATACAGTATTAAACATCACTATAACTTGTTGTTGTTGCTCTTTCGCGGGCTCCCATTAGGGGTCGTCACGACAGATCAACTGATCTGTACAAAACAGTTTGGCACAGATTTCACACCAGATGCCCCTCATGACGCAACCCTTCCATATTTATCCAGTGGCTGGATTGCGAAACTGGGCCTTCCGCATGGCAAACAAGAAGCCTCCTTGTGAGCCACTGGTGCCCCATAAACACCACCATTCGTGACGAAAGGTCATCTGTAACGCATTCAAACAGGTCTTGAAATCTCAGCTGATACAGAGTAACTTGAGTCATTATAAATCCAGATGGGACATTTTATTTAAGGGAGGCTGATGCTGCAATCTTTAACTATTGATTGTGATTATCAGGGCTGAAGTGTAATCGCGTTTTAATCTAAATCGCTGAGTAGTTTCCCTTGAGTGGCCTGTGTAATCCTGGGAAGATCTGCCATAGCTGATCTAATGCCTCTTAAATACAAGTCAAAAGCTGTATGGAAGAACATGGATTATACGCTTGTGCCAGAAGGCTGGAGAGACTAACATTCCGTGTCATCATACACAGCCTGACTTCATAAGGGTGCCAGCTTATCGTAGGGCACAGGTGGATACACACCCAGTCAGACACTACGGGTTATTTGAAAACAATATTCAGCCTACAGAATATACAGTAGACTATATTGCCAAAAGTATTTGCTCGTCTGCCTTCATTTGCGTATGAACTTGAGTAACATCCAATTCTTCCAATCCATCTCCAATCCACAGGGTTTAATATGATGTTGGCCTTTGCAACTATAACAGCTTCAACTCTTCTGCGAAGGCTTTCCACAAGGTTTAGGAGTATGTTTATGGGAATTTCTGACCATTCTTCCAGAAGCCCATTTGTGTAATTCATCCCTAAGATGTTTTATCAGGTTGAGGTCAGGACTCTCTGGACCTTGCTTTGTGCACTGGTGCGCGGTCATGTTGCAACTGCTGTGGGTTTGGTTTTCAGAAGTTAGGCTCGCTCGCCTTAGTTCCAGTCAAAGGAACTCTTAATTGTTCAGCATACCGAGACATTTTGGACAATTTCATGCTTCCAACTTTGTGGGAACAGTTTGGGGATGACCCCATCCTGTTCCAACATGACTTCGCACCAGTGCCCAAAGCAAGGTCCATAAAGACATGGATGAGCGAGTACCACCTGTCTCTCTGTTCGGCGACAACTACCAATCAGGGAAGGTGAAGACTGTCACTTGATTCCTCCCAGACCTATGAGGCCAACCAAGCGTACATTCTCCAAACACGATGCTTGGGATGGCGTAACAGGTTTGGAGGAAAGCTCTATCCTCTCCATCTTCTTGTGTGAGCTCAGGGATGCCCTTGATTGGCTAGTGTCACTATGATTTGATGTGCGAGCACGTGTATGCCATCCCTCCCACCCTGGGTGCCGATTCAATCATTTAAAATTATATTTATATTGTAAATATATTAATATTGTAGTAGGAATTTAGAATTTTAGGAATTTCTGAATTTTACAATTTTGATGCTTGCAACATTCAAACCACTCAGAGGATTCCCACCAAACCCTACTGGATTGTGCCAGTAGGCTTAATACGAACCTGAAGAGAGCAGGATAACAGCTTGTAGCAGCGCCACCTCCGAGTCGTCTAGGTTGAAGGAGGACAGAGAAACCCCAAGGTCAAAGATGGCATCCGAGACCACACCCAGGCCGCCGTTCTTTAGCTGGCCGCGCGTCACTGCCATCTCGCCATTGAGCGTGAGCGTCTCGCTCTCGGCGTCATAGCGCACGGCTGCGCGCAGAGACATGATCTCCATACAGCAGCCTTTCAGCAGGATGATCTGATCTTCACAAGGCAGCTAGAGCACAAAATCGGCATGAGGGTTATGCCACACATTACACACGCAGTGCACATCAATAAAGCGGCATGTGGCAACATTTTTAGAACCCCGTGTAATTTAGGAAAATCAAAAGGTTATTGCATTTTTCTTTACAGTATACAGACAAAAGTATTTGGCCGAACCTGCAGTGACATTATACCCAAATACATACACTTCAATATGGAGTCGGTCCCCCTTTTGCAGCTATAACAGCTTCCACTCTTCTTGGAAGGCTGTCCACAAATTTTGGAGTGTTTCTGTGGGAATTCGTGCTTTCTCATTCTGTAGAGCGCTTATGAGGTCAGGCCCTGATATTGAACGAGAAGGCCTGGCTCGCAATCTCCGTTCCAGTTCATCTTAAAGGTGCTTGATGGGGTTGAGGTCAGGATTCCTTCTTCTTGCACAATGAACTCCTCAAGCCATGTCTTTATAGTCCTTGTTATAATAGAAAAAGATCCTTCCCTAAACTGGAAATTTCTTGGTATCCTAAAGCATTAAGATTGCCCTTGACTAGGGATAAGGGGCCTGATTGAAAATCCTTAATTCAATAACCGACAGGTTTGGCCAAAAACTTTTGTTTATAATAGTGTATCACAATCAGCGCAACTTGGACATCAAACTGGTTTGGGAACTTCAGTATCATCCTACAATACACAATCCTAATCAATAGTGTGAGGACGGCGGTTATGCGCATGCAGAGCAGGTTTCTTTCGGCAGGTTATTTTTGTTCATGAGTCAAAGAGCAATTCAAGTCGTACTATAAAACTCAGTCAACAGAACAACTAACATATTCCACAACACCCCTGATTGATGCATTATACTAAGTAGATTAGTAATTTTCCTATCAGTATGGAACTTCTTTATGGAGAAGGTGAAGTTCTCATAATGCGGTGTTGAATTTTAGGTAACATGAGGATCAGGCTGGAGGCTGTGGTTATATTTTCTGCTGTGATTCTGAAAACGTCACCATTGTAAATCAAGAACTGCCACAGCACTTGTCCATGTTTCTAGGAAATCATTTTTCATAATAATTTGACTAATCAAGCTCACTACCGATGATTCGATAATAAAATCACATTTGAGATGATTATATTTCGTTTAATTTAATAACAGAGTCTAATAGACTAGTGGCACTTTGCACTCTTTGCCTGCACTAGTTAAAGTGTATACACTCAGTCCATACACACTGGCCAGGTGTGTGAGTGGAATGCATCAGGTTTATCAACTCAATATTTTTGGGTCTGCCCAAATACCAATGCTTACGATCTCATTACGATCTGATTTCTCCCAGTAGGATATTACTTTTTCTGTCTTTTCCTTTCGCCATCATGACCCGTCGGATCAAGTCAGGTATTAAGTCATACAGGTTAGTTTTACCCTACAGTGCAGTCAGTGAAAAGTATCAAAATCAGTTGACAAATATCTTATTCAATTATGTTAAAGGATCATAAAGGAGGATAAGTTTAAATCCTAATCTTTAAAGCACATTAATGAACATTATCCAAACTGGCTGCTTCAGTTGTGATAAAGAATCATGAATTTTCACAAAAAAAAAAAAAAGATCTAAACACACCTGTGCTGGTTATTTTTGGGGGTAGCAGGAAAATCCTGGTGTCAAAATGAGTCAGAAGATTCCATCTTTCTAGGTAATAATAATAATAATAATAATAAAAGGATTTTGACTAAGTTTTCTGAGGACCTCCTCATAAAGAAACTTTCACTGGCCATATCTCAGGAACCGGACATGTTACAGATATAAATAAGCTTGGCATCAAAATGGAGCTTATCGAACCATAAATCTCAAAAAAATAATATGCATAACTAAAATCACACACAATGTGATTTAATACCTGATTTGATATGATGGATCACGTATATTTAAATGATTTAAAAACCTTTTTTGCCGAAACAAAACAAGTACCGTATTGAGGAGAGTAAAAAAAAAAAAAAGTGGCATCAGTATTCGTAATTGGTCCGACAAAAAAAAAAAAGTAAATAAAATAAATTAATTAATGAATTAAAATTTTATTTTTTTTGACTGGTTTACTTGCTCTAACGATTGCTCTGCGATTGACTGAACGACAGTCGCACTCACCTCACAGAACATAGGCAGCTTTTTGGCGAAGTCCACCACTCGAGTGATGGCCGGGGTGATGATTTTTGTAAACTGACTGAACGCTTCGATGTCCACCTTACTGCCCTCCGGCGTGCTGACGATCGTCCCCTGACCTATGTCTTCAGCCTGAAATGACAGGAAATGGGAGGCGCACGGTGCTTAGCAACAGCGTGACTGGCAGCCAAGGCACCTTTTCCACTTGGACATCTACAGTACCACATCGGACACATTAAGTCCTCACTCCCTTCTAAGTAGCATGAGAAAAGGACAAGTAATCACAAAGCACACTGCAAAAAGAAAGAAAAATAAATAAATCTGAGGTGCCCAAGTTATTCAGAAGAAGAGGAGGAGGAAGAGGAGGAGGAGGAGGAGAAGAAGGAAACTTAAACGATAGGACGACCAGAAGAAGTGGGAGCAGAGCTGTTTTTTAAATATTTTTTATTTCTTTTATTTTTTTATAGGTCTCTCAGTTATAGTGGTGTCTTTGACTAGGGTTATTCACTGATATTATGAGGGGTTTTGCTTTGTTTCATGGTTAAATTTCCATTATGCCCTTCTGACCAGGAATAACGTGAAAGATGAAGCATGGAAAGGACCAGATTGAGGAAAGAGCAGACAGGGGTGCTGAGTACAGCGCAAAAACCCAGCCTTGCACCTCTTTCTTTTGCGGTTTGGCCTAAAATGTTATTTATTTATTATTATTCATTTATTTCCCTGTTCCATGGTTATAATGCGCTCAGTACAGCTATCCCTTAAGCTTTCCTCTCCTGTGTACACCCTCAGTCTAACACAGCGAGCACAGCACTACACAAACATAGCAAACAGATGCTTCAAGCATTTAGCACATCAATCTATTTACAAAAAAAAAAAGGAAAAAAAAATACAGAATGGAAGCAGCTGACAATTTTATAGAGTGCCTTTTGGGTAAAATAATAATAATAATAATAATAATAATAATAATAATAATAATAAATATAGTTGCATGCAACGATGATGGGCCCAAGCACCCTGCGCCACTGCCACCC
>JAAGKR010000699.1:0-14819 GCA_011419295.1 Clarias macrocephalus
CGTGCCAGTCTCGCTTTTTTCCGTTAAAACGGTGTTTCCGCTGTGTTTATGCGCTTGTTGTGAAACTTAAAAAGTGAGTCTGTTAATATACGCTCATGTCAGTCTCAGAAAGATTTCTTTTTTTCCTGTTAAAACGGTGTTTCTATCACAAGGCACACACACTCACACGGGCAATTTGAGAATGCCAAATAGCCTAACCTGCATGTCTGTTAAAGGAAACCGGATTACCTGGAGGTAATGCATGCACTCAGAGACGGGAATCGAACCTGGACCCTGGAGATGCAAGGCGACAGTGCTAACCACTAAGCCACTAGTTGAATGTTTAAATGTCGGCTGTTCTGGAATAGTTCTTGCAAAAACATGATTGACAAGTGAATTTGCAAAACCCTTCAACCACCATGATGAAACTGGCTCTCATAAAGAAATTTCAGAAAAAAAATTACCAGCCCCAAAAATCACCAATTAACAGCAACGCAGCTTAGAGCCGTTATGAAGGCTTTACAGCTCATACTACAGTAGCAGACACATCTCAGTATCAACTGTTCTAAAGAAAATATTTTTCTGATGCCTTGAGCATTGTTTTACACTGTATAAATAAATAAAAATCAGCAAAGACCATGGAATTTGAATGTGTATCCAAACTTCTGACTGGTAGAGTACATTCATCAGGTTTCATCCTTTTCAAATATTGACCACGGGTGTGGTGGTCAGAGGTTAGCAGTGCTTTCTTCTTGCCATGCTGTGTGTGTGTGTGTGTGTGTGTGTGTGTGTGTGTGTGTGTGTGTGTGTGTGTGTGTGTGTGTGTGTGTGTGTGTGTGTGTGTGTGTGTGTGTGTGTGTGTGTTTTACACAGTAACACTCCTCCTCCCTCTCCCCACCTCGCTTTTTAAGATTCACAACAAACACACACACACACACGCACAACGGAAACACCGTTTTAACAGGAAAAAAAGAAATCTTTCGGAGACTGACATGAGCGTATATTAACAGGCTCACTTTTTAAGTTTCACAACAAGCGCATAAACACAGCGGAAACACCGTTTTAACGGAAAAAAGCAAGACTGGCACGAGCGCATACTAAAGGAATCACTTAAGTTTCACAACAAACAGACACACACACAAACACAGAGACACCGTTTTAACAGGAAAAAAAAGAAATCTCTCTGACCTGGCGTTAGCGCATACTAAGGTAATCACTGCTGTAAAGTAAAAAAAAACAAACAAATGAACCAGCACCTTACCTTTGAAAAGAATCGCGACAGAGCAGAGTTTCTGTGTGTTTGTGAAGCCGGGGAGGGGGTGAAAAGGGGAGTTTGCGTGTGTGTGTCAGTGTCAAATTGCGCCCGCACGAGCAGAGTTTCTGTGTGTTTGCGAAGTTGTGTGTGTGGGGGGGGGGGGGGGGGGGGGGAATAAGGTGAGAGAGTCATGCTCGATGTCAAAATAAGAGTTGCATGTGTGAGCATGATACTCGGCGCTTGTAAACTAATGCTTGATTGGTTTCTGAATAAAAAATTATTAAAAATCTTTGCTCGGTTTGCGGAACACTCATAAACCATGTTACTCGCATCCTGAGGTTCCACTGTACATATATAAAAACAACAGCAAAGCAGGCAATTGTGTTTTTATATGTATAGACCAAAGAAACCTTTCAGCACCACGGCCAGCTCCATGGCTTGTTTAGGAGGGGCATTGCTGTCCACCATCCCTCTGTCACTGGCTACTTATAAAAGGCCAGACGCACATTGGTGTGGTGAGAAACTGGTCTCAGGTACAAAGCTCACAATTGTTCTGTGTTTCTACACTTCCAGAGTCCAACCATGCTGGCAACTCTCCCACATGTGGCACACCGCAGAGAAAGGTTCAACCGTGCCAGACTTGAATCGCCGCCTCTGATTCCTTGTCTTCATCTTCTGTCAGCAGAGACCATCCCTGTCCATTTGGGATGTCCCCTGCAAATTCCAGAAGCCAAAGGACTGCACTAACACCACCTTCCTCACCGACTGTCACTTCCCCGCCCCTTTTAGAGATCTTTTATTCCTCCACCTATGTCTCCCGGTGTCTGTGTTCGGTTTGCCCTGCTCAAGGCTTTGCTATAAATTATTTAGTAAATTGCTTTAGTAATAAAAAACTTAGAGTTGTGCTGTTAAAGGTTAAAGAAGAGAAGAGGGCACCATGCCCTGTTATGTTTTATTCCTTATATTACTACTACTTACCTTGTAGCGATTAATGATACAGCTATAAAGCTAGTTGTTTTTCTCCATAACCGCCATGGTATAGGATATATACTTATGCATTTGTGCAGAGGCTAGTTTTCTGTTTACATTAACACACACACACACACGCACGCACACACACACACACACACACACACACACACACACACACACACACACACACACACACACACACACACACAGTGTGTGTTCTCATTTAGTCCCACCTTTTGTAATGAGTGTGTAATTTGCCTGACAGACTGACCTATGGTCTGGGAGGAAGCAATGGATTCGCTAATACAAAGCTCAGGAGAAAGCCCTTGTGCTGGACACGAAGCACACCTGAGCTATGTTCTGTCTCTGATGCAAGCGCACAAATTGGAGAATGATAATAATTACTTACAGAAGTATCATTGAGAAAGAGTAAGGAGACAGAGTTCAATAGAGCTCAATTTACATTTCAAATACTTTTCTTCACTACGATGAGAATTCAGCCTGCTAAGACAACTTTGCATGACATGACCAAGTGAGGCTTTCTCTTTGTTGTTAAGTTCAGATGTCTTCCTGTGACTGTGACTGTGTCTGACCAGCCCAAATTAAGTGTTTAGGAGGGGGAAAAAAGCAAAATAGTTGTAAATAGTACTTTTATAATGTGAATTGTTACAATAAATAAAACAATAAAACAAAAGGTGATACAACAACAATACATGCCTTGTGTTGATGCAGTAACCGCCATGTTAAATATGGACAAATATGGTTACACAGGACAGCCTACCTATCATAGCTTAGCCTAACATTAATTCATGTTGGACATTAATAATAATAAAAAAATGTAATAGAAAATCACAAAATTGTTATCCTTTATTATGGTTAATGCTTTATTCATTAATTAAGTTGCAAAATGGGATCTCATTAAAAACAACATGATTAATGAGCATATTAAAATAGCAAAGCAAAGCAATAACACCAAAGCTTTTAAACATGCTTCAATACAGTATATGGCACAATGGGAGTCTCAAATTGAATTGAATTGAATTGAATTGAATTGAATTGAATTGAATTGAATTGAATTGAATCGAATTGAATTAAAATGTGTTTTTTGTTTGTTTGTTTGTTTCTTTGTTTGTACCAATCAACTCCAACTTGTACATTTTCTACATAACAAATTTTACATCCAGTACTGTGTAAAAGTCATTTCTTTATATCAAATTGAAGTAAATTGTTTATAAAATGTCAACAAATGTTTTACTCTAACAGGCTACAAAGTCCTTAGTCCCTAAATTTGAACAATTTAAACAATTTTTGTAACAACCTCAAGAGGAACCTCATTTCCCCTCTTGTCTGTTCCAGGCACTCAGCATTTAGCATCATCAGTATACTAATCACATGCCTGATCATTTGTCATCATCTGGACCCATTTCTCACTGGTTCATGACTTATGTTAGATGTTTTTTATGTTTAAATGATTTATTGGTCACTGTGTGGCTAAACAAACAAATAGTAATAATAAAACTTTTCTCTGAAACTGGTAAGGTACAGAGACTGGACCAAAAATGAAAGTTATAAGTTTGCCAAAAATTTGAGCTAAAAAAATTGAAGCCTGGAGAACTATTTCTCAGGACTGCATTTACAATACAGAAAAAATCATGCTCTTTGAAAACAAAATGTAAAGAAATGAGGAGTAACTCAATATATTTGCACAGTACCTTACACACACACACACACACACACACACACACACACACACACACACACACACACACACACACACACAATATGTGTTTATGGGTAATGAGTTTTATTGGGTCACAGATAGAAACAAAACAAAGGTGAAAAATACAACTCAGTCCCATTGGAAACATTCTCATGAAACTTCGCTGCAGCAGCTTTAATTCTTTTTTTTATAGATACATTTAATACATTTATACAATATAAATTTTCTGGCACAAGCCTATTAAATTTTTTTTTGTCAAATGTGAGGTGCATTTTGCAACAGGTATTGATGTACTAGTATATCAGTTTTATAGCTCTCTTTGTTTTTGTTAATATAACAAGCAAAGACCACTATGTGACTTCTCCTCTTCTCTGCAAACATAATCGGGCTTGCATTGGTAAGGCACTAAATTATGGCCACTAGTTTCACTCACTCACTCACTCATCATCTATACCGCTTAATCCTGTATTCACGGAGGGCCTGGAGCCTATCCTGGGAGACTTAGGGCACATGGCAGGGTACACCCTGGACAGGGTGCCAATCCATCACAGGGCACACACACTACGGGCAATTTGGAAACACCAATTAACCTAACCTACATGTCTTTGGACTGTGGGAGGAAACCGGAGCACCCGGAGGAAACCCACCAAGCACGGGGAGAACATGCAAACTCCATGCACACAGAGACAGGAATCGAGCCTGGCTGGGGATCGAACCTGGACCCTGGCAGTGCAAGGCGACTGTGCTAACCACTACACCACCTCACTAGCCGCACTATTTTCAAAAAAAAAAAAATACTATAAATTCTATTCAGCTTATTATTATTATTATTATTATTATTATTATTATTATTATTATTATTATACAGAATCTGGGATCCAATACAATGAGGGATGACCTGAATGCCAGTCCTGTAGGAGTTCTCCTTGCTGCAGTGGTGGCATTGTGCTACAGAGTGGCTATTGCATATGAAGGACCTTTCAAGGAGAAAATCTATCTGCAAAGGAGCTCGTCCTGCAAACACAAATAATTCTCTGTTACCCTTACACAAATCAACTCTAATTACAAAATAATTCATTTTAAAAGAATTTATGTGCTTTGTTGAAACAATTTTATTGTTCTCAAAACGTTTTTTCAACCTTTCAGCATATGAATTTGACTAAATGTTTATGGCCTTTATATGGAAAGACAGCAGAACCTCTAGAAATAGACTGAATATTCCTTAGAGATTTCCTTCTTTAATTGCTTTTGGTTGATCATTTAAATGCACTTGACATATTAATTACCCTTCCATCCACTTGTTCAGGAGGATTTTCAGTACCAGGAAAAGGCTCTTACAACTGTAAGGGTTGAAACTTGTTCCATTTATAGACCCAGGCCTCTTCAGGAGTTTCATTTAAGGAAGAGATATAAAACCATGTCATTCCAACAATTCCTATCTGCACCTGTTATTTGTGCATTGTCTCTTACCTTTATTGGCCACAATATTTCCTATTTCTGACTCAATTTCAAGTTACACGCACCCTGAACAGGCCATTACCCTTGGTGTAAAAGCAGGAAAGCTGTACGTACAGATTAATGAATGTGCTATTTCAGATAATACAGTATGTCAACCTTCCCAGAAGGCTTTTTAACCTATTCACATGCTGAAATTGTCATGACTCACACTCTGCCTGTCCTTTTTTTCCCATGCTGTCACTTTTCCCCATGTGCTCATGTTTTCCCTAGCCCGTCATGCGTCCTTTCCCATGCTCCTGTTTCCGCCCTGTCTGCACACCGGTTTGCCATTTTCCTACTGATTACTCCAGCATTTAAGCACGCGCTGTGCGTTGCTTTTTTGCTGGATTATTGTGTGTGTTTTCTACCTCGATTTTCTCGCATTTTCTTTTCTTCATGATCACGTTGCCAAGTTCTCTTTGTTTCTCATTTTCTCGCTTTCAGTCTCTCGTTTCAGATTTGTTCACCTCACTCTTTGATCTTCCGGTTTGACCCCGCGCTTCCTCTTCTCGTCTAACTTTTTTTTTTATTATTTAATGCCTCGTTCTTTGATTTGCTGGTTAACGATCTAACGCTTCCGCTTTTGACTACAGCTCTCATTTTGCGATTTGACTCTGACGCTATGCTGACTGACTCTAGCTCTCTCCGGATGGAGTGGACTGACTGATCTTCGAAGGACTGACTCAAGCACTCCAGGATGAGCTAATCTCTCAAGAACTCCCATCATCACCCCAAGATCTCATGGATCTGGCTGGTCTAGTGGACGCACGTCTTTGCCTTCAGAAATCAACCATCTGCGGTCCAACTCTCAGGTAGAACCCATGCAACTGGACAGAACCAGCATTTCACCAGAAGAGTGGAGGGAGCCTGCTTCTACTGCGGGAACTCAGATCATTTACTTAAGAACTGTCCAGTAAGGAGGAGGAATACTCAAATTCAGCTTGGAGCACTAGAAGGCACGACCCCAAGGAGACTTCTAGACCAGTGCCGGCTGCTCCCCATCTTCCTCATCCATGGGCAATGGACCCACCTGACGCAGGCATTGATTCCCTCAGGTTTGGACCACAACTTAATCAACGCTGCCTCGGCTAAGGCTCTGGGAATCCCTGCGCTGCCCTTGGAGACCCATCTCAAGGTCCAGGCCATTGACGGGAGCCCGCTCCCTTCAATCACTCACAGGACTCCTCAAGCATCACTGCGAAGAACCACCACCTTCAAACTCCTCCAAGGAACCAAGCTATTTACCAAGCTGGATTTGCGCAATGCATACCACCTCATCTATATTCGAGAGGGTGTGAGTGGAAGACGGCCTCAAACTCTCCTACAGGACACTATGAATACCTAGTGGTTCCATTTGGCCTTACTAATGCCCCCGCTGTCTTCCAGGCCCTGATTAACAACATACTCCAGGATTTCCTCAAATCTTCAGTGTTTGTCTATCTGGACAACATCCTGAGCTTTTCTGGGGACCTGGAGAAGCATCATCACCACGTCCGCCAGGTACTACAGAGACTCCTAGGAAATAACCTGTTTGTGAAACCAAAGATGTGTTCCACACCATGTACATCATTTCTTGGATGCAGCATTGAGCCATCAGAGATCAAAATGGAAGCTCCACACCGACACGAACTGGCCCATGCCCACCTCACGACAGGAACGCCAGAGGTTCCTGGGGTTCGCAAACTTTTATTGCCATTTCTTCCGAGACTACAGCTCTATAGCTGGCCCCCTAACAGCCCTCACCACTCCCAAGGTCTGTTTTTGCTGGAACCGGGAATCCAAAGGGTCCTTCACCTAACTTAATAAGCATTTCACGTCTGAACCTATCCTCACTATCCGAGGCTAGTCAGTTTATCATAGAGGTCAATGCCTCCAGCATGGCAGTAGGGGGCGTTATCTCACTAAGGTCCGACCAGGATAACAAACTGCACCCCAGCTCTTTCTTCCCCCATCACTTAACTCCCGCCGAAAGAATCTATGGCTTCAGAGATAGTCAGCTCTTGGCCATCAAGATAACCTTGGAGGAGTGGAGAAACTTTCTTGAGGGAACGAAGGTCTAATTCCAGGATCAACCACACAAACCTCAAATACCTAAGGAGCGCCAAGCTCTGTCTTATTCACAAGATTCAATTTCACCCTCTTCCATCGACCAGGGTCAAAATACTCCAAACCAGACGCCCTTTCAAGACAATTTACGATCATGACCACCTGCGACAATATTCTGCCCCTACTTGTTTGCTGTAGCTGAGCTCGACATCAAGACTAAATTCAAGCAAACTCTTCCTCATGAGCCAGGGCCAAGTTACACACCCCCTAATCGCCTCTTCGAAGAGGATATCTCCAGTTTTGTGGCGGCATGCAACATCTGCGTGAGTTGCAAACATGTCAACACGGCCACAGCCGGCCTCCTCAGGCCCCTGCCTATCCCTTACTGCCCGTGGTCCAATTGGATTTTGTCACAGGGTTACCCACCTCTGATGGCCACACCTGCATCATGGCTGTGGTGGATCGGTTCTCTAAAGCCACTCACTTCATTCCCCTGTGCAAACTTCCGTCTACCAAGGAGACAGCCGAACTCATCATAGCCCACATTTTCAAGCTCCATGCCCACCCCAAAGACATCGTCTCTGACCATGAGCCACAGTTTACTTCGCAGTTTTGCAACTTGGCAGTTTTGCCAACTTGGCAGTTTTGGGCGCCATCCCCAGTCCAACGGCCAGAACAAAAGGAAGAATCAGTCCCTCAAGGTCGCCCTGAGGTGCATGGTCTCCTGGGATGTCTGCTCTTGGAGCAAGTTTCTGCCCTAGTTGGAGTACACCCACAACTCTCAAGTCTCATCATCTACAGGTTTGTCTCCTTTCCAGTGCTGCCTGGGGTATCAACTGCCCTTGTTCCCGTCTCAGGAGGAGGAGGTCAGCATCCCATCTGCCCAAGCTTTTATCCGTTGTTGTAGAAAAACCTGGCTTCAAGCAAGAAAAATGCTATTATGTATCAGCAGAAGTTATAAAAGGCACGCTGATCGTAAGCGTCCTTAAGCCCCCAAGTACAGGGTTGGTCAGAGAGTCCTGCTTGCTACCCGAGACATTCCCCTGAAGACCGTCTCCCGTAAACTCTCTCCCCACTACATTGGGCCTTTCACCATCACCAAGATTGTCAACCCATGCGCCGTCCAGCTCTTAAGTAAAGTGTCACCAAGTTATATACTGTAGTATACTGTAACCAGGTTATTGGTTAAAAGGTTAAAAGGTTAAAAATGCTAAGATACTGTGTGTGTGTGTGTGTGTGTGTGTGTGTGTGTGTGTGTGTGTGTGTGTGTGTGTGTGTGTGTGTGTGTGTGTGTGTGTCAGTCACATGGTAGAGGGGAGCCCTCAAACACACACAGTATATAACTTGGTGACACTTTACTTAAGGTGTCAGACATGTCTTATCTTATTCTAGCACCTTTATTATATGATATTAGTAATAAACTGGAAAAACTTTTCTTAAGGGTATTGTTCACATGGCTGAATGACACCTGGATACGCCCTAAATGAGAACAGAAATCTTTATTACAGTATGCTTTGATAATACAATTATTATGCAAACAGTGTGTAACTTGTGTACCTAATTGTATTTAACAATTCATGAATTATATACATATTTGTTTATACTCATTATATCAATCAATAGCAAAGCCTTCAACTGTAATATCAAACAATACACACTGTAATGCAGACTTCAAGTTGAAGCATAGCCTTAATTTCATGCAATTAATACTGCACAATTGGCAGACCAATATAAAAAGGGTAGACTTGTAAAATGTATTAATATTTTTAAATGATAAATGACACATAATCATGATTTAATTAAACTAAAAAGATGAAAGTGGTATTTATCTACATAAAGGAGAATTTTAAATTAAATGTATTAATTTATATAAATCAGTAAATTCAAATGTATTCATTTATTTAAATACATGTATTTGTTTTTATTAAACATTAATAAAATAATATATAATAAAATTATACTGCAGTAGCCATAATAAAGGTGAAATAATGAATTGGACATTCATTAATAAATATAGAAGGCTATTTCCTAACCCTTAAAAGCCTATTTACTATTTATTATATTGTTAAAAACTACCAAGGAGAAACAAGTATCAAGTGTAACAAGAAAGGCATAGAAAAAGCGCAACGACCTGGGCAGAGTGCTAAAGAGCATGATGTAAGGCTGCATGGGGACCAGTCTTAACCTGTTCATGGACATTTCGCAGCAAAAAAGCAAGTAGAACTTTAGCCAGCAAATCATCAACAGTCCAAAGAGAGAAATAAAGAGGAAGAAGCAGATTGACCAAGTTGACAAGAGCTTTGAAGTAATAGGATAAAGAAATCAGAAACTGTAGAAAAAAAAATTCAAAAAAGAAGCAACTATATATATTTTTTTAGTTTGTTGAGGTACACCAGGCTCCCTGCATAGAGGGAATTTCTTCATACTTTGTTCACTTTTTTATTAAAATTATCTTTAAGAATGTCTGCCATGAAAAGGGGAATGTAATGAAATAATTCTAATGGATAGATAGGAACCGTTTTACGGCTTTAGGATGGATGGGAATACCCGGGTGAATGGCCAACTGGGGATGAAAAAAAGGGGAACTGGAGCGGTGAGTTAGAAATCTGGAGGTTTCTGAAGATGTCACATTAAAACCCGAGGGTATGTACCACCTCCATAGTTCCAGTCCAATACTAGACCCAGTCATTTTCCCAAAACTCTTGTTCTGCAAAGTTAGACAGGACATACAAAGTGTACAAGCACTTTACCAGTGTACTGAAGCTCTTGTGTATTAGAATCTAATGAGCACTGATTGAAAGCAACAAAATATCATACAAAGTATGATAAAGTACCTGTTTGTTTTCCCATTTAAGAAAGTATTGAAGACTTTGAAAAGATCAAAAGCTATTGACTCCTTCATGGACCTGCAACTGTTTTGCACTAAGCAAGACTTCACAACTGGGTGGCAGCACCTAGAGGTGGGAATTGCTATGAGATACTTAGTCTCCCTCATCTTGTTTGTGGCAGCCTTTGAGATCATCATCATCATTGTCACATGGCAGATGGTCAATAAGGTGAAATTACCATTGGGGCAGAGGCTACCTGTCTGGGCAAGAATGAAATTCAACCCTCCATGTCTTGGAGCTTGTCCCTTAGGAAAGGTGTTAGAAGTGAAAAGCCAAACTTCTTCACAGCTGAAGGGAGATTTCCACTGCTGTCAAAGCGGCCTTGGGGAAGCAACATTCCACAGAACTCTCTGACAAGCAGATTGGAAAAGTGGCAATGAGGCAAATCTCAGTTGACCTGATGACAAGTGACCAAAGCAACTCCCAGGAAGGACATAGTCTGGTGCAAGAGTTTTATCACTGTTTGTCAACAGGTCATATGGTCACTAAAAGTGTATGAAATCATTGTAACAGCAAGGAAGACACAGTATATGGCATAGCCAACTCACATGTCTGAAAGTGACGTACACTAGACTACAGTCATGTCTGTCCAAAATGCACCTCTTTCAGAGGAAGACGCTTCCATTGAAACCCATAAGTCTGGGCTATATGCAGGAAAAAGCTTGGCTGATCCACAGATCTGCTAGTTAGGTGCATAGGTGCTAATCAGTTGGTGTGACCTGTGGAGAATCCAATAAGTCTTGCTCAGTTTCCTGATTAAATCCACCTATGATACCCTACACCTTCTATGCAACCTCCTCAATTTGTTTGGCACAAAGGAGAGTTGCACTCTTTATAATGCTCCCTGTGCATTTCACCAACACATTCTTCACCCATAGAGGCACAGAGTTGTAAAACTGCAACATCTCTTTGAAACTGTCTAGTACTACCTAGTCCTGAAAGAAAATAGACAAATACTACATATTGCAATACCCCAGACTCTGGACTCTATTACTAAAACATTTTTGTTTTGAAAATATTAATACAGTAAGACAAACAATGTTCCTAGTTCAAACAGCACCAGGAATTTTTACATTTTTATCAAAAAGTATTTGAGCTGCAGTATTTTTTATATACACTGTAAACCCGTATAAGTTGGCAAATCTCAAAAAATTTGAGGTAATCAGTTCCATCAAATTTTTTTACGTAATGATGTTTCCAATTTTAAGTAAACAGAACTATCAGTTTTTGAGTTTGTTGAATTTGTTGCGAATCAAATAAAATTCTGTTGCCACAGCAGACACACACACAATCGGTCCACACACAAGCTTGGCACAGGTTTTACACCAGATGTCCTTCCTGACGCAACCCTCCACTTTTATCTGGGCTTCATCCAGGTGTTGGGAATCGAACCCGGGCCTTTCGCATGGCAGGCGAAACACCTACCATTGAGCTATACCAGTGCTCTGGTACTTTAGGGTGCCCAGATGAGTAAAGATTATGTGACAGACCAATCCACCATCTTGATTAAAACAATTCAATGTGGGCAGTTTACATGTGCACATTGATGATGTCAGACACAAAATCGCTAGGCTGAAAGATTTTAAGTTGGTGGAACTTTAAGGAGACAGTTACTGTGGCTTAAAATATCAAATTTGTTCAGCTAACTTGAAAAGTGTCATTTCTACAAACTCATAAATAATGTTTCATTAATTTGAGCATTAGGGTTTACAGTGCAGTATACTAAATAACAGTGCACATGATTTGGATGAATCTCCAATAATAATTAATCCAATAAAAATGTTTTAATGGTGCAAACCACAACACTGGACTTATTCAGAAAAATGTGTTGCATAATTATACTGAACGAAGCCACTGACATTAGAGAATAGCATTGCCATGATCTAAAGCAATGTTTAGGTAGATGGTCAGTATCAAAGTAACATTCACATGAATGCCAGAACCCACAGTTTCCTAGCAGAACTTTGCCCAAAGCATCACACTGCCCTCACCGGCTTACCCTTTTTCCCATAATGCATTCTGGTGCCATCATTTCTCTAGAGAAATAACACACACACACATGCACGCACGCACGCACGCACACGTCTTCTGCATAATGTAAAAGAAATAATGGTTCATCAGACCAGGCCACAATTTCCATGATCATGTTATGATCTTCATGTTGCCATTGAAGTAGTTTTTAGTGGTGGACAGGGGTTAGCATGGATACTATGGTTACACAGCCTCATAAGCAGCTAGTTGCAATGCACACTGGAAACACCAAGATTTCTCTGACATCGTCTAGCAATCACAATTTGGCCCTTGTCAAAGTTGCTTAGACTCTTGCAATTGCCCTTTTATCTTGACAGATGCTAATGTAATGAGATAATCAATGTTAGTCACTTCGCCCATCAATAGTTTTCACATTATACATGATCAGTGTAGATTATGACACTCATATTTTTATTTTATTAAATCACTAGTGATTAATAATCTGTGTACTTTGTTCAAAGTAAAGTGATAACATTTGTAATCAGTTTGACGGTCTGTTGCTATTTTGCAACCTTTTCATCAATCTAAAAAATTAATAAAACTCAATATTTTCATGATCTAAAGCTTGCTAAAAACAGTTTAATGTAATGAAAAATAAAACAATGCTTGGTAATTTAAGGAATTAAATTCTGCACGTCTGCACTAACTCGAAGCAAATATATCTGAAGACACAATTCAGAACTGAAAAAACTGGTGAAGGTGATGAACATCAGCAGGTACGACGCAAACATGAACTTTACCACCATTACAAAGATCAGTGTTCGGTCTATCAGGGCTGGCAGAAAAACTGAAGCCCGCAATGCCAGAACCTCTGACTTGACTTCCCATGCCTAAAAAGAAGTTGGTGATGAGGGTCAATCGTAGAAGTCAACACTGCAAGTTTCCAGAAGAGATCACCCCAATATCACTCCAACCTAACACAGCAATGTGTCATTTAGCCAAACAGTGTTTCTTATTGAACTGACTGTTTTATGGGATGAGTAAATGGAAGCCCTCCATTTTAATCTCCACCTAAATTATTCTATGCAATTCAAATGCTATTGCTTTATCTATACTGTATATGAACTTCACACCTCCTCAGTGACTCAGGGCATCTGGGAGGTAGGCTGTAGAGCTGAACGCTTGCAGTAGAGTCAAAATATACAGCTTGCAGTAGAGTCAAAATATTAGTGATTGATAGTAATACTATTTATTTAAATAGCTTTAAATAAATAAGAAAGAAAAGAATAGGGGAAAAAACAGAATATAACTTTTGTAAACTGACAAAAGTGAGTGTCTTTTTGGTTTTGACAAATATGTGATACCTTTCTAAACACTGTCTCTTGCCATTGAACAACACTGTTTTGTGCATTTTATTGAACTATAAAGGAGCTTGAACACTGTAAGCAATTAAAATAATTATAATGACTTCAATTAGAAAATTTTGAAGGATGTCAAAAAAGACTTGACTGGATCAAGTAGAATGATTTTAAGCTTTAGATTTTTATTTATTTATTTATTTCTTTTGTATTTGCCTGCACTATACACTTACTGTATAAGCCATAACATTAACACCACATACCATTAAAACATTAAGATTTTATATACAGTATAAGTAAACTGGTGAGAAAAATCATGGGAAATCAAGGCTAATTTATTCCTGTGTAGACCAAAGACTATGAGGCAGAGGACAGAAATGCCAACTCACTGTAAAATGCCAATGCTGGCCATAATAGAAATGCACCACAACACCCAGTTCACTCCAGCCTGACATGCATGTGGCCCAGCAGGCAAAGAGCCCAGGGCCACTGCCTCGTCTCAAAACTCCCTGATCCCAGTCCAATATAGCACCTATGGGATGTGCTGGACGAACAAACAGTAATCCACAGAAGCCCCACCCTGCAACCCACAAAAGATCCACTGCCAACGCCCTGGTGCCAGAAATCACAGCACACCCTCAGAGGTCTTGTGGGCCAGAGTCACTATTGGGGCACAAGTCAAGTCAAGTCAAGTCAATTTTATTTATATAGCGCTTTTAACAATTGACATTGTCGCAAAGCAGCTTTACACAATAAAAAGAAGTAAGTCTGTATGCAATGTGTATGAATCAAAATGATAAGATTGTCCCTGATGAGCAAGCCGAGGGCGACGGTGGCAAGGAAAAACTCCCTGGGATGGTAATAGGAAGAAACCTTGAGAGGAACCAGACTCAACAGGGAACCCATCCTCATCTGGGTGATAACGGATAGCAGGGATTGATCAACTTAATAATGTGTACTGGAAGTTCAGTGTAACAGGAGATGTGTTAAAATTAAAAGGAGTCCAGTTTGTTCCTGGAGGCTCAGGTAGACTGTAGGAGATTCCAGTCCTGAGCTATCGAACAACTGAAGTCACAGGTCCCCAGAGCATCAATCGATGATAGGACAGTCTTAATGGAAACCATCCCCAGCCA
>JAAGKR010000699.1:17711-37285 GCA_011419295.1 Clarias macrocephalus
GTGTGTGTGTGTGTGTGTGTGTGTGTGTGTGTGTGTGTGTGTGTGTGTGTGTGTGTGTGTGTGTGTGTGTGTGTGCAGGTTGTGATAAGACGAGCTAAACGAGCAACCATTAACGGAGCACAGAGGCACTTAGCCGCAGCCTGGACTCAGTTCAGGTTAACTGTCTGTATCAGGGCTTTCTGCTTGAACCACTCTCACTTACAAAACCAACTCAGGAAAGGGCAGAAGAAGAAAATGGGCTAGTAGGAGTAAGGAAAAAAAGAAGATCAGAAAAGTGAATTAGTGGTTGTTTTAGTGTTTAGTGATAGCATAAAGGAATTGTGTTCTACTCAATATGATTAGTAGAGATTTTGTCATGCACACTCACTCCGCGACCGGCACGAGGACCGGGAAGTAAGACGGTCGCGCTTTCAGGAATGCATAAAAGGAAACAAGATGGCGCGTCACATCGCTCAGTCATTGAGTTCCATTCATGCCTTCGCCGATGCGTTACCGCTTCTCACGTGAGTACTCACCAATTCGGTTTGCTTCCTCGATTGAGTGTGTGTCGCTAGAACGCGGGTTTATTTGTGTAAATCCTTGCTCTTCGTGTAAGAGAGTTCTGAGATTAAACGCGTGGTTATCCTGCCTGCTCGCGCTACTTCCGCGTTTGGGTCTACCGTCCACGCAACACGGGCTAACTGCTAAGGTTTTTGTCTTCTCCCCTCGGTCGCTCGTGACAGATTTCTGATCTCAGATTTTAGACCATTTAAATTCACATAGTAAAAGGGCACAGGAAAAGGGCAGGGGGCCCAAAATTAATACAGCCACCCCTGTATCACCATCCTACATCTCTGGTCCTGCTGTCCAGATGAACTACAGTGGGTGGACAGCTAGAAGAGATTGTGATGAGTAACAGAGAGAGAGAGAAAATGTGTTTGTATTTTTAGAAACATGAAGAATCTTTCCATAAACTGTTTTATAACATAGAGGTTATCATAATGTTTGTTATAATAATTACTGTATGTAACTGTTCCATTTTTTTTTCTTCTGTTTTGCTCCTAAATTTAAACACATTCGGAATATCACCCAGTAGCTAATCTTCCACTATCATTTTGCAGATAGCAAATCCAAAGCTCGATGTCTAACACATGCTTCTTACATAACCCATGAGATCAGTCATCATTGGTGTGGAGCTGCTGCAAATGATAGGACAGGTGATTATTTTTAGGAGAGCACTACAAACACTCCATACACAAGAGCTAACAGACAATTCATCCACTGATACATTTTTCTTTCTGTCATTTTTCCTTCCACTTGTCCTGGTGATGGTCATTTCAGTGAGTTTAGCTCAGACTTCTCTATCCTCAGTCACAGCTCCTCCTGAGGTCATCTGTTATATACATAGAAACTCTCAAGTGGGACATATCTGATACAGATTTACATTATGCTACTTATGAAAACATCAACCAGGAGTTGAAATAAGACACACCACTGATACTGTAGGTGAATCAGTCACCCATCTCATACTGTATGATAATGTTTAGAATGCAGACTGTAGTACTCCTGCACTATACCTACCATAGTCTCTTGAGACCTGAAAGTCCTCATATGGCATTGTCTCCGAACTGCATTGTCTCTATATCCTTGTATGATCCTCATGTGATACCATTGGTCTGTTCGATATAATTCTTTTTGCCAAATGTCTTCCTATTTGACAACATTGTTAAAGTTCATAGTTATCAGGTGCTAATAAAGAGAAACAGTGAAGGGAAATTGCAATGTACACAACAGGAGAGTCTAAGTCTCAGGAGGTTCTAAAATGTCAAGCCACATGATCATAGGCTTTCTTCAAATCCACAAATACATGTAGCCTAGATTAGCATTCTCTCATGGCCACACACAGAGCTGTTTCTCTGGCCATGTCCACACATAGCCAGGTATTTATTTTTTTTATTATTAAATAGAGATTTCTCTACTTATTTTTTTAAATGATTCTGTCCATATGACTCGCTTAAAAATATCTTTGTATACATGAAACCGCAAAACGCCCTGTTTAATGGCTGTCAAGAGAGTCCCTAATCAACAGAGGGCCAATCAGAAGCCTAGACAAAACGTTATTATCGGTTCTGCCATGTAGAAGTCCGACCGGGTCTCAAAACCAAAACTGTCGTCGCTGGCTGTGTGGTGTGTATTGTCAGAGGTTTGTATGTAGCAGCAATGAGCTCCGTAGTACATTCAGGCAGCTCTGTTCATTAACATAATGTGTGAGTAACTGCACGTGTATGTACACACATATAAAAAGTCCAGTAAGCAACGTTAACACAGTCACTAGTTTACTGTACATAAGTCCATCATTGCACAAAATATCCTCATAAACAAAGCTGACGTCAACTCAAGGAGACGAGCACACAGACAATGACATCATCGGTACAGGTGACAGTACAACAAGCCAAAATCTCTGTTTCTCCTTCTATCAAACTGAGTTTTGGAAAATCTTCACTTTGAAAAGAGTTTTCAAAAAGCTCCATTTTCAATAGCCAAAACAGGCCTAGACTGCGGATAAAAATGTCCATTTTTAAAAATACCCAGGTACAGTATGTGTGGACATGGCCTCTGTCCTACAGCTTGGGTGGGACCTGTTCCTTCTGAATTCTAGGTTTGACTATGAGATTCTGCTTTCCAAAACTCTTGCATTGACTTTTCTTTGGGGCCTGAGTAGTGCTATATCCTCATAATTGGAATGCACTGCCTTTTTATAAAAAATAAAGGACAGCCATTCTAGTCAGACAGGTCCGGGTATGGTCCATGCAGCTTTGAAGAGGCCACACATCTCCTGTTAACCACACAACCCCAACCTCATGCAGTGTCTTCAACATCTTCAGTTAAATTACATTCACCCTGCAGCCTAACTATTATAGTAACCTTAGTCACAGAGATGGACATCAAAACACCAGGGGTTTCTTGTACTGCACTCTAAAGTGAGGGCATGTGTTATGGGTTAAGGACTTTCTGAAAGTATCTCTTTCAGTGCACAGTAATATCATACTGTAGTTCAGGAAGGACTTCTGCTTCTATGAGTACGGAATTGGTCCGTGTCTATTTTAGGCATGATACCCCTTAACGCACACAGTACACAAAGAAACCAAGAATTGTAGTTTGATAGTATACGGTAGGTCTGTATTGGTCTGATTGGCATAACGCAGGTAAAAAGCATACATGGATGTTATGGCTGTTGGTAATGTCTGCCAGTGGAGAGAGATGCATATTTTTACTGATGTAAACTATATATCACAACTTTGCATTTGACATGTAATCAGTTTTCATGTGCAATAATTATAGGAGGAAAGCCATGCTAAATCTCTCCTTCTGTCCATGCTATTTCTGCTGAAGACCAATGAAATGCCAAAGCCATTAAAGCAGACCTTCTTGAGGCTTAAATAACCAGAATAAATTAATCAAAAATGTTAGCCAAAACATTATCCAAGTGTGTTTTGTACATTATAAAGAAGCACACACCAGAACACTGGTGAGCTTACCGACAGAAAGTAAATAGTAATGCTTTATTATGAGCATTCCTATAATTAACATTATACTGTATATTAAGTTGGTTAACAGAATTACCAGATAACACATGTATTAATTGCTTTTTTTTTTAAATAATAACAAAACACACCTGCCTGTTGAGTCTTACAGAAAACTGCCAACAATAGACCGTGACTGCTATTTTATTAATCTTGCTTAAAAACACACACACAACAGATTACAGTATGACTGTGTTTTTGGTTCTAAATTAGCAAGTGGTGCAGATGAATCTCCGGTGTAATTAGTCTCTATTGATCAGAGGCAGTTCAGCTGCATGCATGCCTCCTTAGCTTCAACCAGCATGTGATAGTCCTCTACTATCCTACTCTTTGCCTCATCAACTGAACAAAGATCTTTCTTGCAAAATGAAGAATACCTCCTATGGTTATAACATCAGCAATACAACTGAAATGATTTCAGTGTTTAGTGTCTTCCCCACAGTGCAACTGATTGTTTTTTTTGTTTTTTTCCAAAGCATCATATTGATAGTAATCACCGCAATTTTCTGTTCATGTCAAGCCTCCATTTAATAGCTAATGATATATTATGAAAGACATCCTCATTTCGATCTATGCGGCCGTGATTTTTCATGTGAAACTCTGTGTACAAAAAGGAAGAAGACAGATACTCAAAGTAGCAGAAGCATTTTAGATCACCTAAAGGAACTATGAAGTCGCTTTTAATCTCCACCAACAAACCTGACTAAATGGTTTGATATTCCTTCTGATTGTGCTGATGTTCTGAGTACTTCAGTCTCATTACCACAGATGATATGCATCTTACATTCTTCGCTTTGTCAGATGAATAAATTGTCTGGTACTCTCACTGATTGGCATCGCTGAAGCCAGCATTGGAAATTCAGTGAATATTTCTTTAATTCTGCATATCATCTCGCAGTTATACAGCAAGTATTTTTCTTTCTCTTTTCTCATCCTTTGCTCCCTTACTCAATTGGTAATCATAATAAAATAGCGGTCTGTAATTATAATAGGCCTGCTTGTCAGAGATATGGAGCAGATTTCAAAGCTTAAATTATTCACGAGTCGATTTAACAAACGTAATTTAAAGAAAAAAGAGGGCCTGTGATATGTGGTGCAAATTACATACTCTTATTCTTAGTGAAAGGCCACACTGTCCTATGTCTATGATATGAAAATAGGAAGTGTCTAAAATTCCGTCCATTTATTGAGTTTGCTTCAAGGGGAGAAAAGAAAGTTCATTATTAGATATTGTTTTTCGGCCTTCAGCCAAAGAATTATAAGCCCCAAAGGCCCAGACTGTACTGCCGTAAGCTACATTTTGTATTTAAATCACTTTCTATTCATTCTATACTTTTTATCTTTTGTTCTTTTCCTTTTATTAATTTTTGAATGTTCTCATTGCAAAATATTTCATCATTCTTCATATGTCTTTTATTCTTTAGTAATGTATTTATGTGTGGTATTTATACATTTCTTTTGGGGGTGGGGGGGGGGGCAGGGGCAATTTCACATCTTTATTCATTATCTCTTTTATTTTTAAATTGACATTGGCATACATTTGTATTTGGGTACTTTGCCTCAATGAAAATGCCAACATCTGCACCATACAGTGCTTAATAATTTAATTAACTCAAGAAAGGTCATCAACAGCTAATTAAATCTGAACTGTGACTTGCATTAAGCTCAGGACACAAAGAAATATTTAGGTAATCTTTCAAGAATACAAGACCAAGAACCTGAGTTCCAATCTCACTTCAATCTAATGACCAAGGGATTGAGTCAGCTTCGCTTCGGGAATGAGCAATAGATTCCTGCTCAAAGCATACTCTTCAGACCCTAAAGTTTAGACAGCGTGAAATCAAGGTATACAAGATGGAGGAAAACAACAGGACAAATAAAACCAGAAACTTTTTGAGTGTAGTCTCATTTGGAAGCAAACTTAAAAGAAACAAACACTAAAAGGAAAAATCTCTTAGTCAGCAAAGAGATGAAATGCCCTTCTCAGATTTATTTCACTCTGTGGAAGAAATTCTGATCAAAAGTTTGGAAAAAAAAAAAAATATATATATATATATATATATATATATATATATATAAAAGATTTGTTTGTGGTAGTGGTTTGTTAGACCTCTGTATATGTTGCCATAAAGAAAAAAACACAAATTAGCAAGATTTTTTATTTTTTATTTTTTCTTTATTATTATTTTTTTTTTACCTAGTGTAGCATCATAAAAAATGAAATGCAGGGCTCGCTTGTGCATGTGCCTGTACTGTATTCCTAGAAAGGGAACATGTGTCATGCCTGGACGTTTGTCAGCACTTCTGATCCAGCCTGTCAGACATGCCTTACCCAGGCACTCTCATTCCCTAACCCAGGGGATGTCTTCCTGACAGTTGTGCTTCTCTTTCTCCTTCTGCTTTCATCACTGATTTTGGTACAGTTCTCCTTCTACAAACTGTGATCTCCTCCAGACTGCCACTGCATTTTTCTTATTTTCTGGCATACTAGTCATTCTTTTACTCCCTATCTTCAATTAATGTCAGTAGCACAGCAATTATGTGAAAACAAGTTTTACTGACTAAATAAGTAATGAATTAAAAAAAAAACTTTTTCAGAGGATTGTGTGTGGTTATGATGAAAAAAAGGGGGGGGGGGAATATAAAAATTTTAAAGAAAGAAAGAAAGAAAAAAAAAGAAAGAAAGAACACTTTGGCTCAGATCAATTAGTCACCCTAAGGAGGAAGTTGTCAAAATGGAAATAAGTCTCTTCTGTCACATTCATTCTGCTCAGGAATATTTTGGTTATCATGTCTCAACTTAGAAAGTGACACCTAAAAGCTCTAATTGAATCGGGGGTGTGTGTGTGTGGGGGGGGGGGGTGCTGGATGTAGTTTAGTATAGTTTAGTAACATTGAACAAAAGGCGGAACGGTGGTATAGAGACGATTCCTGTCTTTGTGTGCATGGAATTTGCATGTTCTCCCCGTGCTTGGTGGGTTTCCTCCGGGTACTCTGGGTTCCTCCCACAGTCAACACATGTAGGTTAGGTTAATTGGCATTCCCAAATTGGCCGTAGTGTGTGAATGAGTATGTGTATGTGTGTGCCCTTTGATGGATTGGCACCCAGGGTGTACCCCGCCTTGTGCCCCAAGTCTCCTGGTATCCCCCCCACCCCCCCACCCGAAAATATAGGATTAAGCGTACAGATGAAGAGTGATGAGTGCGTGAGTGAGTGAGAACATTGAACAGATTATAATTGGTGAAAAGCTAAATTTGTAATTGTAACACTTTAAATCTGGAATTGGTCTGAAAAACTCATACTGCTGCTTTGTTTTTGTGTGGCTCAAAGAGACTGGGGTTAAACTGAATAATACGCTCAGAAAGAAGATTTATTTATACGGAACGATAGTTAGAGTCTAATGCTTCTCAAGAGAAGCCAAATCTCATCACCCAAAAGGGAGATAAAGAGGATAAATAAGAATGAAGTCCATGAAACATCTGTCTGTTTCTCACAAGAGAGCATTACTATTGACTTGCAGTATAATTAAGATTTAAGGATACTATGTGTTCGCCCTGTTAAGTGAGCTTCAATGAGCTCTGAATTCTTATTCTGCACCTACATTCAGAGTGAGGGGACCTATTGGAGATAAAATGCATTGTCTGTGTTATTAAGTGTATTAGTTAAGTTAAGATTTAAGTTCAATTAAGCTTTTATTCGTCATGTATACATTACCACACAGTGAAATTCTTTCTTTGCATACCCCAGCTTAGGTGCTGGGGTCAGACATGATACAGTGCCTGTGGAACAAGCAGAGTTAAAAGCTTTGCTCAAGGTCAGACAAAACCAGTCTGATGGAGATGGGACTTGAACTGCCTGAGCAGTAACATGCTGAGGTACCACTGCCCCATTATTACGTTTATGTTTGTTCTGTAGATTTTTTCTCATAATTTCTTCTGCTGATTGTCTGATTGAGATAACTGTATATTTATCATTTTATGATTTTAATCAAATTTCACCAATATTAAATTTTCCTAACTACAACTACCTATACTCTGCTTTCATCCCTCATCGTTTACAAGTACTAGTCTCTCCAAACACTTACATTTAAGCACCTGTTCGCTCAGACAGTGAAGGAATGTCACCTCCCCTGTGAGTGATGGACTCCAGGTGAGTGGGCCTTTCAGCCTTGACCCCCACTTCCTGTGCAGTTCCCAGGTTGCTGTTGTTACTGTGTCACAGCATGTCTGTCAGGTGTCTGTGGCGGTAGACAGGTGTGACCCGAATGTCATGGCCTGACTATGGAAGGTTTGAGACCACAAAACCCAGTCAGCGATAAACAGTATGTTACAGGAACAGGAAGTGCTTATTCCTTTGCTCTAAAAAAGAAAAAATGAAGTAATCTTGCTCTAAAGATGAAATAATCCATTTTGTCTTAGTAATCACTTATAATCTTGGTCAGGGTCATGGTGGATCTATTGTAAGCAGTGGTGATTTTAGGAGTTACTCTGAAGATCATGTGCAGTCTCAATCATAGTCTATACCACTTTATGTGGGATTCAGGGTCGCGGGGGGCCAGGAGCCTATCCCAGGAGGCTTATGGCTCGAGGCCGGTACACCCTGGATAGGGTGCCAATCAATTGTGGGGCCCTAACCGCACAGGTGTATAAATAAGAAGTTGACAAGGTCATATGCCCCACCAATCTTTTTTTGTCATAGACAGCTGCAATGTCATAGTTGTTTTACATATCATTTTGTCAATTAACAGGCGAAACCTAACAGGTAAAAATGACGGAGAAGATATTACATTTGCAATAAATCACCCCTGAGTCTGAGTTGGGTATCTTCATAAAATCACACACCATTATGAAAGTTTTAGGAAAGGAGTTTCACAGTCCATATAATCCAGCACATCACTGAGTTGCATATTAGCAAAAGTGAAAGTGCTATGACAGTCACATTGTGCTGGATCAAAATGTGCTATGCACACGTGTGCAGGGCAAAATGACCCAATGTCATGGGGTAAAATGAACACTGAGATCCTTTTCTTACTGTTGATAACTACAGAATATTTAAGCTTTCAGCTTCTTGAATTTGAACAACACAGTTTTCTCAGGTGAAGCCATGAATGGATATGAGAATTTACTTCTAAGTAACTTAGTTATTTTTTTGTTGCCTTTTTGCCCAGTAATAACTTTCAGAACCATTGCTCATTTATTCTATGTTGTAAACACATGGGGCAGAATGGCCTCAAGAGTTTAAAACCATGCTGTTTAAAAACTGTGCGAAAGAATCAAGTGTGCTTGTGTTTATAATTGTTAATAAGGTATTTCGCAAATTGACCATATGAGCTTCTCTGTTTCACAACATTAACTTACTTCAAAAAATCATACTTTTATGAGTTTACTGTGATTAAAAACATGATTGAACATTATAGGGGTGTAAACAAAGATAGATTACCCTAAAATCCTTCCCCAGCAGTTTTCAGATATATTCGCCTGTCATTCAGCTGATTAAAGCTTAATAAGACCATTATAGCACATGGTCTTGTGATGGACCTGCAGACTTTTTAGGAACACAGAGCTGGGCATCTTTTATCCACCTGTTCACTCTTAAGGGCAAGTTATCAAGGCTAAGCAAACCAGAGAGCCCTAAGGAAACCCTCATAAACACTAAGATGACATGCATAATTCCACAACCACAGTAACCTAAAGCTTGAACCCTGGAGGTGTGTACCACCATTCCCCCAGATTAAACAATAATTCTGAATTTTTGTAATGTGCTTACTGTTCAGAAATGAAGCAATTGTTAAAGGAGCAGTATTTTTATTAGTTTCATGTATATGAAATACATCTGTAGTGATTTTTATTCTCAGGACATTTTTTCTCAAAACACCCGCCAGTCATGAGTATTCCAAAGAAGACCCACAGTGGTCATCAATATTCATTAGTTGGCAGAAGTATGTTGTTTCTGTCTGTGGCCTGTCTGATGAAGAATATGTGGTGGAAAGGAAGCGAGATATTCAACTGCAATAATAAAAAAAAATCAACATTGTCAGCCAACAAAGGTTAGTGTCTGAGGGAAGAAAATGATGGAAGGGTTTCATTTTAAATACCCCAGCAGGAATGTTACATTTCTTGAAGCTCTTTTTGGTGTTGGGTTTACCAGCGCACTATAGAATGTGGGTGTGTGAATATAAGGCATAGTAAGTAAATATTAAATCAAAATAATTCGTCTCAAACTCATGTAGATTAAAAAAAAAAAGAAAGAAAAATCAAATCATTTACAGTATGACATCTTTGAATTGAAATAATTTTGGAGAAATGTAGATGTGGTGTTTAAAATGACCCTTTTCTAGTTGATTACACTTGACTAATTAATGACATTAATTTTCAATATGCATATTGATGGAGTCTAAATGTCCTATTCAAAATATCCTTTCTGATTTAAATTCACAGGGGCTTAGTGAATATCAGCCTGGTTGCAATTATAGCGTTATACAACTGCAAATGAATATCACTTTGTTGTAAGGGAAAGATTGTGGAGAAGCAACAATGAGCTTTGGTTAACTGTTTGTCGCAAGGAGCAGGTCCCATTCCATTACAGATAAGATAGTAAAGGGTTTGAAAGCATTTGTCACTCCACTGAGTCTGATAGCCCTTTTAGAGGAATTCAGGCAGATGAGTCTTCCGGTATATGTGAACAGTTTGACAGCAGAATGCGATAAAAGCCCCTTTTTTGTGCTTTAACTCATTTTGGCAAATTATTATTCACTGACACACAAGGTTGTGTATAACAAAATATTTAACTGGAAAACCACCTTATTTTAGAAGCTTTAATCTTCCACATTTTGAGCAAAGAATTACACGGAGCAGCCAGATGATCAGTGAAGCGATGGTGATTCGTGTGCAACATAGCAGCTTCTTTGAGTGGTTTTAAAGTGTTCAAAGATTTTGGCAAATATTGAAGCCAAGAGAAGGAGTTATACTCTACTCACTCTGTTAATGCCATTGCAGTAGTAAAGAGTTAAAGGTATGCATCTTTTAACATACAGGATATATTTTACAGATGTTTTTGTATGTTGTGTGAACACAATGTTACATTATATACTAAATAAAACTATACAAGATTCAATAGGGTAATTACTGTGTGATGCAGAGAAATAAAGTTAGACTAAAACTTCTAGAGTAAGACTCACTGTGATGGGAAGCTGTTGGTTAAACACTATATACCTGTACTATGATAGGAGCTGTTTTCATGTACCAAAGCAAAACCAAAGCTGGTAGAGGAAGATGCTGATGATTCTGTAGGCTGAAGTTTTTGAATGGCTTATACTGGCTTATAACTTATTATTGATAATAAATAGCATATTTGAATGACCACAAACACAATGCAGCCTGATTTATCCATTGTGACAAAACTGTAGCAGTGTTATAGCTCTTTTGAAAAATCAAACTAAATCCACATGTATGTAACCCAAATAATTTTAACTAAGTATTTTGTCGTTTGGCTTTTAAATACACTTTTGACCTAAAGAAAACATGCACAACATATTTTCTAGTTTGCAGCATGTCTTGCTTCATTTAAAAGACTGTTTTTTTTTGTTTGTTTTTTTTCAAAATTAATGATCTCGTTTTGCTGTCAAACTGTTCACATGTACACATAAAGTGATGTCCACACTGGGGGCTACAGCATGATTAAATTTTAACAAATCAAACAAAAAAAAATTATAATTACTTGGATAGTCAACCAACCAACCAACCAAACAATCAAAAAGATAACTATTCTAATATACACACTTCAATGAAGTCAATTATGCATATGAAAGATATGCATCCAAACTATCCAGAGAATTTTTTTTTCTTATATAAAATTGTAAAATACAGCATTCTAAATGATCACCGCTTTGCAGTAGAGGTCTGTGGCTTATAAGGAATCCTCTGAGCCAGTTCTCAGCAACTGTAGAATCATTCTTCAATGCAGCAAATTAAACACACTAACGTAGGGTTAAAAGCATGATCAGCTAAAATCATACTTTTATGATTTTACTGTGATTAAAAACATGATTTATCCTCCTCCCTTATAACGTTCATCTACCCAACATTATAGGGGTGTAAACAAAGATAGATTACCCTAAAATCCTTCCACAGCAGTTTTCAGATATATTCACCTGTCAATTCGGCTAATAAAGATAAATTGAAATGGAATGAATTTCTGGCTCAAGCAATAAATGAGATGTTTAGAAGAGAGGTTTACCTGAACTAACTAATTAGAATAAAGAGATGAGTTTTGTGGGTATAATTATACAGTAGTTTTTATACATATAATCAGCATGTTGATGGGTTAAATTATATACATAGTAAACTCATTGAAAACATGCAAATAATGTTTTGTTACTTACAGTATACTGAACATCTCAGTGGAAAAAGGAAAATGGGGCAGCAAAATGGATAAACTATTAATATGGCAAAAATATTTTAAGATATTATACCATTATACCAATATGTACAAGAATTTAACGTAAGAAGGCTTTTTATATTTCAACCCAATAACTTTTCACTCATCCATTTTTTCATTCATTCCCAGACCTTAAACTACAATTTTGTTTAAATTCCAAAATGCACTAAGCTAGAACTGGAACCAGAAACCTTTTTAAGACTCCAAGGCAGAGGTGAAAATTGTTTTTAAATTCAGTAGTTTCCCTTTATGTCTTGAAATATTCTGCATTATAAAAGCTTCAACTACCTGTTAAATCCCAAATAGCGTAAAATAAAAGTCTAGTGCCCCATGTAAACTATATGTATGGCACATGTTCCACACACCAAACAATGCCCTGCTACTTACTGTAGAGAGGGATTTGGGATTCAGCCTTGTGTTAGAAGCTAATTAGTGTTGTAGCTCACATCAACTGTGAACAAACAGTGAGGTGAGTCCTGAACCTGTCAGCATGTTGGTGCAAGCTCACACTCACGTTAACTAGCAATAATGAAAGTCTTAAACACAATATAGAAGGTGTTTTATTTGTGTGAGTGACTGTAATTTCATATGATCTTAGCCAAGCCATGATTTGAACCTAGACAGATTTGGATTTCATCACAAGCTCAGTCACCAGTTAAACTCAACCTTTTAGCAAACTTACTGTACAGTACATGAAGCCAAATCTAGCTACATACAGCTACAACAGTCAGACAACTAACACATTTTTATTTTATATTAATAGCGCTGATCTTAATTGGAGATTATTTCTATTATGGCATGCGGTAAAATATACAGTACAGTACTGAAACTCTTGCATCTCGGACGCACATACGAGTTTGTCGACGGGGCACAGCTCCAGATACACGTGTTCTCAGTAGTGAAAAGGAAGTTGTGTTGTGCATTTGTTGTTGGAAACGGGTCTCTCAATGGAGAAAAAAGTATTCAAGGTTGAGTATTATTTCCGCTCATACAGAAGAGGTTGTGAATGAGAACCATGTTTGAAAAAGGTGGCGGAACAATTCCTTCCCATACCCATCCAATTCCCCCAATCTTACACCACCTGATGCCTATTTGTGGGAAATGTTAAAGGAGTTTGTTCAACTGTGAAGATCTGCCAAGAACTGTGCCTGCATTATGTGAGCAAATTGTCTGCTTTTGCAGGAGTCTGCAGCAACTTTTGTTCTGAGAATCCGGGTTGAGAATCTGCGGAAATTATATGAACGCTGTCTACATTGTGTAAATCAATACACTATAGTGTGTGTGTGTGTTAGTTTCTTTCAGGAGAAATAAACTGACAACAAGGTAATATTGTTACCCTATTCATTTCAGTACTGTATATTTTGGCACATACTGTACTACTAATAGTTAATTTATGATTTCTTAAGATTTTCTCATAAACAGACACTAATTTGGTAAAATTTCCAAATCATATCTGTAACCAAATGCAAGGCTAATTTAATATTTAATCTGTGTTTTTGCATTATGTCGCTAGCAGTGGAGAGGGAAAAAGGAAAGAGATCATCTATTCACCTTGGTGAAGCCCATTCTCAGGTAAAAATAGTTGTCATTTAAGTGATTTTGTCCTAAATGTATTTTTTGGGGCTTTTAAAACTCAGCAGATTTGATTTTCATGATGAGCTCTTTGCCAATTTGTTGTAATTACTTTGTACTTTGTTGTTGAAACTTTGTTTCTTCTTTAAATCCCATTGGGTGACTGTCAGGTGTAAGGATTATCCTGAAATATTCAGGTTAATGTCATATTTCATGTTAATGTGAGTTTTTTTCTGGGTACATCTCAGGCTCTTGTATTAAGAGTTGTTCAGAAAAATGGAATTCCACTTCAGGTTCTGAAAGCCATTGTAGGACTATTGAGATTTAATAAATATTTTGCTTTGTTGCGGCTCTGACTGTGGCTTTATTTAGCAGGTTAAAAAATGTATTGTTGATTAATTTGGTATTCACAATGGGACTGCAATATGCATAATTTGCAAAGCTGCTTGTATAAAAATAAACAACAGAAATTAACTATATTTAAAAAAAAACATTCTACAACATCATATTGCATTGTGGCATATTCACAGCTATTTACTGGTAACTCTAATTGCTAAGTAACTAATGTAGTGTAATTGAAATTAGATTATTTTTCAATAAATAAATAAACAGGTATTATAATAATTTACAGCAAATACCTGAAAACATAAAAGCAATTTCACAATACCTTTTTTTCCAGATATTTACTCTTTTTTCTACATTGCATGTACAGTATATAGTCAAAAACATTGTAAAAGGTTTGTGATTAATGGATTTTTCTTTTCTTTTCCACTAAACAACTTTCAGCATATTTATATAAAAAAAAAAACAATATTTTATGCAGCAAAAAATAACACATTATTTTTAAGGCATTTGCTCATTTTATTAATATATTTGAAGCCAGCAATTTATAGTTGTTTCCAGATACAACAAAGCAAAACATGAAGGACCCAGCCACAGCTGGGATTTAAACATATGACTTTCTTTAACTCAGAGTCTTAACCCACTGAGCCATGGCAACACTAATAACGTAAATTACATGTTATTTCACACTATGTAAAACATTACAGTACAGTGCTATGAATGCAACGGGCGTTCAAGTCAAACTGGGACTTGTAATGAAATTTCTCATGAATGAAGGCAAAAAATCAATTGACGGTTTCAGACGACTTTAAGCACAGTATAGTAATGAGGCTCTCAGCTGCAGTAAAACATGTAAAACATGATGTCAACAGAATAAAGATCAGCTGAGGTACAGGTGAATGTTCCTGTGAACATTGAACAAATTGAACATCTGATCCTTGAAAATCAATAAATAACTTGCTGCCAACTTGCAGAATAGACGCATCTGACTGTGGGAACTATACACACAATCGTTCACTTGCACTTTACAGGAACCTTGGCTGGGAATTATTTCCACATGTCCAGACCTTGTTCCAAGCGATTTTGAAATTTGAGGCCATTAAAGGAGTTCCCGGGAGGCCAGGGTTTCAGACGTGAAGCAGGCAGTCCAATCATGCCTCTGGCACACTGAGAAAACCTAGATGGTATCTAAGCACGAGTGAAACACTGGGATAAGTGTTAGTGTAGCAGATGATTATAAAGAGATATTAATGTAGGTTTTATTCTCAGTTAATATTAATATTCTCATTCTCAGTATTTTGTTATTCTCCACAATCAAAATCACTGGTTTGACTTGAATGCCCCTGGTATGTTTACAATTTATTGTAAACACTATTTTATTGTAAACACTATTGTCAGTAAAGCTGAACTATAAAAATTATACTCAATTTTCTACAGTATACCTTTTACCAAACCTGTTATCAACACTCATTATCTTATGAAATTGCACCTCAAATGGCTTGAAAATTGTGATCTTATTCCTTTTGAAGATGAAATTCCCTTTGAAGCAGAAAGTCAGAGTGACAGCATGCTGTGCTAGATTGATGTACATTTAAGATACACCACATCTCCACCAAATCCAAAGAAATTAAGCTACCTAGCCTAATATGGAAACAGCATAATGCTTAATGTGAATTTATTCATGAATTTATTTATTTAGTGGGGCAGGGGGGGAGTGTTGCGCTGCCTGTGACCTTCACCTATGCCTAAACCTTAGGCCCCCATTCCACATTATGACCTCTGTAGAGCTCGGTAGAGGACGTTAATGACTCCTTACAGACCGTTTTAGGCTTGATGTGAATTTCACAAATTCACAAACAAGAACAATCATGGGATAACACACTTGTTTAAGAGAGAATCCAGCAAAACAAAACAAACAAACAAAAAAAAAACCCTGTAGCATTTGCGTGTGATTGAGGTCCTCCAATGTCTATAGGCGTCCATTCATTAACAGGACGACATGAGATTGTTATCATTTTGATAACACCTCGGTAATTGTTCGCAATAGTCTGTAGCATCGTTTTAATTTCTCTTTATGTCGGTAGTGACAGTACAGTTTCAATCTCAATTCTTTAGGGCTCATTAGAACATTGTTAATTAACATCTCGGTGTTGGAATGGTATCAGGTCGATAACATGTTGTTGCCTTGTGTCAAAATGCACAGTAAATTCAAGTCCTTACAAATCATTCTAATTGTTAGTGGCTCAATGTGGAGTTTAGTGAATTAGAAAAAATATAAGAATTGGTACTGAATACAAAGACTTTGGACCTGATTTAAAATCGGGAGATTTCAGAAAAGGTCGGTTCGGCTTAGTGGAATGGTGGTATAAATTTGTGTACTGTTTGAGCTGAGGTCTTTCGTCAGCAACGTTGCTGTTAGAGGGTTACAGGGTTGTCAAAAGGATTCATCTTCATAGTTTATAAAGTGATATTACTTACTCACTGATGAAGAAGCACAGATGTTGTTTAAAGCCAGAATGTTGTAATCAGTCTGAGGAAGCAGAAAATTCTGGCATTGAACAGCCCCGAGTGTATAACAGGTAATACACAGTAACAGACTTTAATATGTGTTAAATAAGGACTGACACATGATGGGCCAGGCTGTTACAGCAAATCATATGAAGTACTGTAATACAGCCTAATGCAAGGAGAACATTACTCCTCCTGCACCACAGTGATTTGCCAGCAAATTGGAATGTATTATTTATTAATGCTTTTAACAGTTTTAGGAATTTATACCCCTTTCAAAAATATCAATATGGATCACTGTAGTTTCTTTTCAACACAGTTTACATGTTCATAATTAGCTTTAGAATTATGTGGTACATCCTGTGGATGAGCTATTACTATAGAAAATATAAGATATTAAAAGGTGTACATTAATATACAGTTAAAGCATTGGTATGGATAAGTTTTGGTGAAAAATTAAAGCAAGATCAATCATGTCAGAATCAATTGCTTACAAACTTTTGTTCAAAAGTACTTATCACAAAGCTGTCATCATTGAAATTTTTCTGATTAATCAAATAAACACTCAAATAAAGTTTTTCTTTTTTTTTTTTATGATTTTCTAGACATGTTCTTGGTTTCAGTTGAAGTCATGGTCCATAAGGGATTTACAAAACATGCATGGTATCTCACTTGTTGAAAGGCAACAATCAGCAGAGGGGTATAAAATGATTTCTAAAACATCCGGCTGTACCATGGAACATGGTGAAGGCACATCATCAACAACGAGAGAAAATAAGGGGACCAAGATGACATTGCTGAGAACAGGACGTCCCACACCAATTTACAAAAGCACAAGACCGAATTTATCAGATAGGGTGCAAAGAGACCTTCCATAACGTTAATAAAGGAGCTGCAGGAATATCTGACAAGTACTGATTACTCTCTGCATGTAACAACAATCTCTCGTAGTCTTCCCATGTTTGGGCAATGGGGTAGGGGCTGGACAGAAAACCTTTCTCTCTCTCTCTCTCTCTCTCTCACACACACACACACACACACACACACACACACATACACACACACAACATCCAAATCCAACTAAATCACCACAAACCATGTAGCAAAATGTGAGACCAATTTTAAAAAGTGGGCAAAAAAGCACATCAGCATAATACATCATAACCATATTGAAGCATGGGGGTGGTAGCATCATGTTTGTTTGTTTTTTTCAGACAGTACTTGAGCATTTATCAAGGTGGTGGAAACCATGAAGAGCTACAAATACCAAAAGATTTTAGTGCAAAGGTGTAAAGACTAAAGAAAAAAAGAGAGAGAGATTTTTAACATTTTAGCACAACAGGGACTAAAAGCATCCATCCAACTCAACAAAGTGAACGGAATATAAATGTTTATGAATGTCTTAGTCAGAGTCCAGAGCTGAATCCAACTTAAGATCTGTGTGGTGACCTGATTCAAACTGTACACAGGAGATACCCTTACCATTTGACAGATCTGGAATTTTGTTTATTTATTTTTTCCCAAGAAAGAGTGGAAAAATATAACCGAGCCAAGATATGCCATGACACTTACTCAGAATAGAGTTATGTAATAAAATCAAAAAGCACTTAAAGTAGTTTGGTGTTTGGACACTTGTACACCCAGGTTATTACCCACACTCACTAGATTAGGGGTGTATTAGGTATTCATAATTTCATACATAATTCTACGTTAAAATAAATAAAATTCAGGTATGATTTATATGGTGTGTAAATGTTTATATCCACTATAAACGTATTACGGTTAGAAGAAATCAGAGCTGTGCTGTTGTAAAAACTTTGAAAGTTTAACCGACACCTTCTGATTTAAGAATTCAGTAGTGCTGTGGTACTGTATAATGGCACATAATAGACCTGCACTTGCCAGGTGTAGGGTAATATTAGGTGACCTCACTTTTACAACCTGGCTTTTTAACCGCCTTGAGAGACTGTAGACACCATGCTTTTCACTTTAACTCCTCACCTGAGCATGTCTGATGAGAGCAGGTCAAAACATTTCTTATGGGCTGCCCGTGAGCAGAAGAACGGTGTGTGTACATACTGACAGTGTGTGCACAGTGATTATGCTTATGTGCTGTAAGATTGCCATTTCCCATGCTGTGTAATGTGCATAATGTCGTATTGTTGCGGTGGCACGATTAACATCTGGGAGTCAGAGGCTCTTGCTTCTTTTCTTTGACTGTATTTCTTACATTAAGCAGCAATCCATGAGTGGAACTAGTGGATTATTTAAAATAAACCTATGTTGGGGTGTTTAGGTTGGATTTTTCGATTACAAAAAGTGCAGTGTTTGCCATTTTTTCACATAGATTATGAGCTATATATCTTTAATGCTTTTTATACATCACTTCTATATATCACTTGTTATCAGCTCCTGCTGGTTCGATTTTTGCCCAGGTAAATTTCAAGCATAAACATTTATCTAAAAATATCTAAATATTCAAAAAGAGCAGATGCATGTCTGGTACTGTACCTGTTGCTACAGGAGTAACAGCCAATCACAGATTAAGCAGTGGCATTTGATTGGTAGAACCAGTGACAGCCCATCACCATCACCTCATACTCCCATGTGGGCTTGTGTGTGATGTCATCTCTATGGCTTTATAATGAGATACATCTTCCCTTTTCCCGTTACCTTGCCAGCATGACCCCATGCATTGTTTAAAGGCATGACCAGTCTATTTATAGGCAACACGGTGCTTCAGTTCTTCCTGTGTCTTTCATCACTGCCGAAATTTGGTAATGAGGGTGTCTGGCTGAGAAGCTAAAGGAGCTGTGGTACTAACAGCATCCTGGAACAATAGCTCCTTTTCTGATCCTCTTATTCGTGTAGAGACCGTGTCAGCAACTGAATTGTAACATAATATTGTATATTATTCTACAGTTTCTCTGTCCTTCATTTTGCCATTTCGAGCGCCAGGATTGATGAGCTGAATACATTTGTTTTTATGCTCAGGTTGAACACACAAGTTGTTTTTCAAATGAATGCTTTAAGATTATTTACAAGAAAAAGGGTGTATGCGTGTGTGTGTGTGTGTGTGTGTGTGTGTGTGTGTGTGTGTGTGTGTGTGTGTGTGTGTGTGTGTGTGTGTGTGTGTGAGTGTGTGTGTGTGT
>JAAGKR010000699.1:37305-107988 GCA_011419295.1 Clarias macrocephalus
AGTGCACAAGATGAAAACAGACAAAAAGCATATAAAAACGAACAAGAGAAAGAAATAAGAATGAACAAAAAAACAGGACAGGGAAAATGGATGAGAAATGTAAAAAATAAAGGAGATAGAACAGGAAGAAAGAAAATGATAATGGAGAGGGGGATAAAGAACGAAATAGAGATGAGACAAGAGATGGAAAGAAAGAAAGAAAAATGGACAGGCAAAGAGAGAGATTAGGGAGAGAGAGAGAGAGAGAGAGAGAGAGGGGGAGAGATCCGTACTGCAAGCCTCCATGTTTTCGTCAGAGTTGTCTCCACAGTCGTCCTCTCCATCACATTTCCAGCTGAGCGGCTTACAGAGTGTGTTATTACACTGAAACTCATCCAGTGGACAGTGACGACCCACTGACACACACACACACACACACACACACACACACACACACACACACACACACACACACACACACACACACACACACTCTTAGAATTGACATATTAATGCCTTCCCACAATAAATGTCAGATAAATGTTAAATCAATGAAAGTGTGTTTGCGTGTGTGTGTGTGTGTGTGTGTGTGTGTGTGTGTGTGTGTGTGTGTGTGTGTGTGTGTGTGTGTGTGTGTGTGTGTGCGTGCAATGATTTACTGCAGGCTATGCACTGTCGTTCCCGCTTTATGTGTGTTATCTGTCATGCTGGGATTTGAAACCTGTTTTCTTCACCGTGTCCTTGAACTGCCCACACACAGGCAGAGATTAGCCATTCAAGGTCAGAGACACCTAGGTTTTTCCTCATCCTGTCTGACACCTAACACACAAGGGAGGGGGTATTTCTGTCGTGTAGGTGTCTAGAGTGATAACAGCCACCTTGGATCATATTAAAGAGGAGGTGGGGGGGGGGGGTTGTGACTGCACATATAGACCAATCTCTAAAATTATTCTTGTAAATCCATGGCATAGATATTAAGACCATTATCTATATACGCGAACACAATCAAATCACCAGGGCCATCGTGGTTGGTTGAAAGATTAAAACAAATGCAGCTTATTGTCTACAAGCACACCTATTTTCTGAATTCTTTCCTTGCTTGCGCTTGGGTGTACTGTGTTTGTGTGAGTGTGTTTTCTCCCCTGTGGGTAATCAAGCATCTGGACCAAAAAATGAACCCCTTTATACTATGGAACAACTGCACTGCTCATTCTGACCTCAAGCAGTATCACCTTGAAACATATGTGCACACACACACACACACACACACACACACACACACACACACACACACACACACACACAGACACACACATTTGTATCCTCATGAGAAAATTTCACTGTTATAATAATTACTAAAGTTAATTAATGCTACAGAATATCTACTTACATCTTAACCTTACTATCAGTAACCAAAAGAGAGTTATTAGGGTTCTGTTTTCTGTTTGTCCCCACAAAGTAAAATCTGGCTTATGTTCCTATTCATGGTGGCAATTAGTCACCACTAGGATGTGAAACCATTTCCCAACACACGATGAACAAATAAAAAAATCTAACACAAATGGAGTGAATTCATTTTATTTATAAATTCTAACAATACGCTCATTTGATCAGATGCACGTTCATATATTCAAACCATTTTATGAAAATAATATGCCCACAAACATTTTAATTGCCTAAATTAAATATATCTTAAACAGAATAAGGGGGAAAAACTGTATTTTTCTCTACCTTCCTCAGTCAGATACACCCGGTAGATTAAAGGTATTATGTGGGTGGTGAAATGGAATGGAAGCAAAACTTTCTTTCAGTGAAACTCATTACGTCATTTAATGTTCAGATCAAGTCAAACTCTTCCTACCGACGTGGTTAAGTGATGCATTTTTATTCAGATTGGGCTTTAGTGGAATATTGGGGTGCATGTAAAAGCACCTATTGAGCCACTGAGCTTCTTGAGGACAGAGGGGCTTCTTTGAAATGCCTGTCTGTATTGTAAAGAATCATGGCAGTCTAGGAGGCAGAGAAGTCTAGTCTATCATACAGATTCATATTTGCTGTCAGACACTTTTTTTGTGTCCTGCCCAAGGCAAATATATTCAAACTTTGATGTAAGGCCGGAGGCAAAACAAATTCAAGCTCTATAGTCACCAACATAAATTGTCAAAGATTTGGGCCACCTGTGTGTCTTACCTAGAGAGGTCTTTCCTTGATTCTACGCATGATTCTATCTTATCAGTTCAGATGAGAAGCCTCCTGACAGTATAGCTAGTCTGAAACAGAAATTTTTTTGAAATAATACTACACCTTTTATGGAAACTGCACTGAGAGGCAGAATATGAGGCACATAAATTCAGAAGAGACTTTATTTGGGTCTCTGTCATTTTTAGACATTGAGATGATTTTTGTGTTTTTGCCATTTTTGTATTGAGTGGGGCTTAAAACAAAGCAATAGAATATGTCCAACTATATGACGGCACATTGCATTTTGGATCGTGGTCGTTATGTTTTAAAAGACATTTCTTCAAAACTAAATCAACAGCAGTGCACCATGTGTAAAGGAAAGTTAAAGGTTCAAAGTATACAAACACAAAAAGTGTTCAGGAATTCATCTGAGTTTATATATGCTTCTGTTTTATTATTTTCATCTTTTCTTTTGCTTATTTGCCACAATTTCAATCTCAAAGTCCTCCCAGTGATATAACAAACTTTACACATATTTACTCGTGCTTTTCACTGAGCAATATTGTTACACAAATAAAAAGGTTCATGACTGAAGTTGTTTTCCATCATTTATTAAGGGAACACATGGTCTGGAACATATGAATAATACCGTTAATGCAGCATGTGGCGCAACTATCTCTGATCTCTGGCCAGCTAGACTGCTGGTTGCAGGTGCAGTGTTGTGCCCTCTGAGAGCTTGCTGTCTTTATCTTCTGTGCCTAAGATTTAATGATGGCACGTAGTCTGGATAACTCTTCAGCAACTCATAGGCTGGTTTGCCTAAAGACAGACTGAATTTCTTTGATCAGTTTCGCAGCTATGCACACAGACAGTAAAGTTAGTTGAGTAACAGCACCTCTACACCATGTATGAGCAGCTAAGGGTAAGCACATAACGGTTCCATTTGTTTTAATTCTCACTTATCTGTGTGAAAATGCAGTGAACATACAAACCTAATCAGGAACTGATGCTGTCGGTGATGTTTCTTCATCTTACAGCTGCTCCTCATGCAGTCGTCACCTCTCATTACTTAGGTCACTGGTTTTCAACTCTGGTCACTGACTTGTACAATTTAGTGTTCTCCCTGCTCACAATATTTCTGTTCTATATTAAAATGCTGCTAATTAACTGATCAGGTAAACTAGGTTTATGGGAGCAGAAAAAACACTAAGGGTATTTTCACATTAAGGACAGTTGATTTGTACCATGCCCAGAAACAACTGCTCCCCTCTGATGGCCAGAGTTCACACTGTTTTTGTTCTCCGTTCTTACAGTAGATGCACTTGCATATTTGCACTCTCGCAATAAAGCAGGTGACAGTCTGCACCTACTTAGTTTGTGAGCCGCCATTAAACGCAAGAGAAAAAGGGAACAAGGAACTAAACTCTCTCTTTTAGCATCGTATTATTGATAGTTCTGTCAAGAGCAACATTCTCACACGCCTTCCTACTTTATCAGCTATAGCTGTGTATGTCAAAGATTGGCATATGCTACATATCTAAACAGTGATCTACTTCCATGCTCAGGGACTATTGGCTTCCATATTTGTTTTGATCTGCGCCCAAGTAAGCTGTACTGTGCCCTCTTCAAGCGGACTCGGGGCTCAATTCCCAAGCGTGGAATGATGGTATTCTCAATGATCAAAATCAACCAGACTTTGGGGTTCTTGGACATTCCCAGATCTAGATACAGTAAATGTGCAGAGCAAGTGCGTCCTCCAGGACCAGAGATAGGAACCAATAACCTAGGATACCTATGTACCAGTGTTTTGCTTCTTTCTGGTCATGACAACAGCAACTAAAATCAAACCAACTCAAAGAAGGAAAATATTCCAATAGATCATTCATTAACTGAAGCAGTCACTTCAGAATTTTTGGTTTATCTCACAACATCGTCTTGCCCCATCACTAAGCCTCTATCTCCATACTATATGTACATGCATGCCTTTGAATATCTGAAGATGAACACCATAACCACAAGTTTTGCTTAGAAAATTTGATTTTTCCTTGCAGTAAAAAGTAATTTCATTCAGTCAGCTTACTGGCCAAAGGTGCAATTCAATATGCAAATCAACCTCTTTGCAGATGCTGTTTTAAACACCATTTTAGTAGACTGACAGTAAGTACGAAACAAATTGCATATTGAATATTTTTATATGCACATGCAAATTAAGGGTCTTAATAGTGCTTTCATTCGACCGAGTTTTGAAAGTCTTTGCTAAAAAAGGGGCTTTTTACTGAAAATTGCTTTGCTGGGACATTTTTTATTTATTTCTTCTGTTAAGAACAAAAAAAAAAAAAAAAAACTCAAGCATTCATCATAAAATCAGGTGGCTATTTTGTGGAACTGCAATCATGGTTGCTGTAATAATTATATTGGTGAAGCTGATTGAGATCTTTTTTATTTTATTATTTTTTGTATGAAAAAGCACCCACTACTGCCTGATTATGCCATGGCATTGGTTCCAGTTTACAGAGGGGTGGTGCGGTGGGTTAGTTGGAGGGTGGTGAAATTTGGGAATATAAGAATTCAAAAATGGTTTCGCTTTGGCATGAACATACTCTCTCTCTCTCTCTCTCTATAGTCCATAGTGACGAACAGGTTATGTTTCAATGCAATTCAGTTTGCTATGTATTGGGCTATGTAGCCACACACCAGTCAGTGTCCATGCAGACCCCTTTTCTGTAATGAAAGACCTGCAATGGGCAGATGAGCATAACAAGTGGACCATGGAAAAATTAAAGAGTTTGGCATGGTCTGGTGAACAGCCAGGTGTGCATGGATCACTTATCTGAGAAAGAGATGGCAACAGGGTGTCTGGCTAAGGCAGTGTGATTCTGTGGGCAATGTTCTGCTGGGAACCTTGGATCCTGGCAATTATGTGGATTTTATTTTGACACAAAACCCCTGACTAAACTATGTTGCAGACCAAATATGTCCCTTCATGGCAGCAGTATTCCCTAATGACAGTGACCTCTATTATCAGCGTAATAAGTCCTGCCACACTAAAAAAAAAAATTGTCTAGAAAGGAACATGACAATGAATTTGAGGTTTTAACATTGCCTCCAAATACCCAGGAGCTTAATCTGATCGAGCATCTGTGGAATGTGCTGGATACACAAGTCTGACCCATGGAGGACCCATGTGGCTAGAGACACTATATATATTCTTTGGTGCCATATACTACAGCATACCCTGCACTGTTTGTAAAACGTTCATCAAACCATCCTTCTACATTTTAAAATAAGATTTCTTAAAGCTGAGGACTAGACAGTTGTTCTTGTAAGTTCAATCCTATCAGATATCCCTATGCATATTGTTGGATCAAGCAGTTTACGCCAATATATAATTTCTCTCTCTCTCTCTCTCTCTCTTTCTCTCTCACACACCACACACACACACACACACACACACACACACACACACACACACACACACACACACACTTCATTTTACTTTACATTTTCCCCGCTACATTTTTTTTTATTGTAAACACTTTTTTAATGCACACATCCGAATGTCTTCTTCTTCTCCAATTTGCCTCTCAGCCTCTCTGCCATGATTATATATCCTTCACTTCATTTTTTCAGAATGCGTACAAGACACAGATGGGGTGTAACAGAGCGTTTACACACTCTGTGTGAGTGCCCCACTGTGTTCTGGTATGAGGAGATGGTGCTCAAACAGCCCACAGGCATCTTCACCCAACTCATTATCTCTCTCAGACTGTCTAGGGAAGGCTGAGGTGTCTGTGTGCCTGGCTCATTCTCCCTGCCAGCATCAGAGCATCCTGAGGAGCCAGGCCTGTCATTACAGCGCGAGCAGTCCTTGTGTGTGACATGCCTGTATGGATGTGTGTGAAGTGAAATAATAGGGTTGGAGCCTGAGAAGCCAGTATGCAGGGCCAGAGGGCAGCAGACACAGGGTGTGATAGCCCTAGGACGGGCTGCCTTAGAGCCAGGCTTTTTATCGAATTGCTACAGCTCATACTGGCCTTACTATTTCCATTCTCATCCCATCAGGCTCCTGACATAGCAAAGGCATGAGCAACACGCTCCCCAAGCTCGAAATCCCTCTCTGTTTATAGTCTGTAAAGTTTTGTTTCTGTATGTGCAGGCTGGCGGATTGATTCTCACTGGCAACGATGTCAGAGGCTCCTTTTAGAGTTTTAGGCTCGTGAAAATCACTCCCTGAGCAACCCGGTTTCATCACGCTATTTCTTTCCTTTTTCCATCTGTCATTTTAAAATCTGGAAAAATCAAGCCCCCAGATTGATTGAGGCACAGCATTCCAGAGACAATCTATTCAGAAATGTGATCCTAAGTTACATCATCAGAGATGATGGATGGGAATTGATCCCTGAGTGCCAGGGAAAATGGCACACCATCCAGCTTCTTTTTAAATCTACCTGATAATTTGATGAGAAAGTGAAAACTGACGTTGATAAACTGAGGCTTGTCTTTTAGGCTTACTAATCTATTTCACGGGGAAAAAAACACTCTCTAACTGTTGAGCAGCATCAATGCTCTAAAGAAGCTAAAACGCTTGGTATATAATCTCACATTCTCAAGTAGTTAATAATGTTACCCAAGTGAGTCGAGGAAAAAAAAAATCCTGTTTTTCCTAATGCCCATCTGTAACACTTCTTGGGATGCTTGAGGAACGAAGGATATAGTGAGTTTTATTTCGGTATTCATTGTGAATTGAATGTCACTTTTTAGCACACACACACACACACACACACACACACACACACACACATACTGAACATAGTTGTTCACTGATTATCCCTGCCAAGTTCCCTGGGTGTACAAATACATTGCTCTGTTCAAACCAATCAAATAAACATGCCTATAGGAAATAATTTATCAATCACAAGTTGCACTGTGTTACATTTAAAATGTAGATAAATTAAGAATAAAACAGTATAAAGCACGGTAGTATGATGATGATAATGATGATACAAACTGTTTTTCTAAAACACTATTTTCCCGCCCTTACACCTTACACCTAAATTTCAACCTTTAAATCTTTGTAGGAAGACATTTAGCATGTTAATGAGCAAACATTTAAATCTCTATTTATTATTAAGATTGTACATTGGCCACCATTTAATATTCAGCTGTAAATGGATAAAACGTTATTACACATAGATAATAAAAGACAATCGGTAACATTAAACATTGTTAACATCTTTAACATCGTTAACAACAAGACAATCTTATCTTAACATTCTTATATTTTTTTTATCTCAGGGGCACAAAACCTAGGTGTTAATAAGAATATCAAATTAAAATCTTTACAACTTCTGACCAATTATATGTAAGAACCCAGAAACATGCCATATAAGTACGCCTTTCACAGACAGACTTCATTTTCATAAGTTAGAATAGTTTTTTTCTCTCTCGCTGTCTCATCCTTAACACTCAGTTGCTGTTGGCAGGTATCACTTAGAACGTCTGTGCAGTGAACTTTGAGCATGTTTTTCAAGCTGTACTGTTTGCAATTATTAAAGCACTCTCATATTGCCTTGAATTTTTCCCAACTGCATTCCTTCTTCTCTGACATGACATGATATCCCTCCTCGAAACAAAATCCTCATCCAACTAAAAGTATAGGACAGGCTTGTTTCAAAATCCAAATCCATTGATGTCTAACATTGTGACATTTGCTTCATATGCAAGATACATCAAAAGCTTTGCTCCCTCGTACTGTATAATTATGATTACTGTTAGGACAGAGAAGATATAAAAAAATCCAAGATTTAAAAAAAATAATAACAATTGTGGATTTATATGTTTAGCGTTTCTGTGATTCTGGTTTACTAGACTAAGTGTATTTTGCCGCATGTCCAAGAGGAGCTGCATGTGATGTTGTTCTTGTGTTGTTGCTCTTACTGTATTCACACATGCACTTTATGTTGTCTTTTGCTGTCTTTTGCATAGTAGATAGTTTTGATTATTTATGGTGTTAATTTGTTTTGTCTTAGCTAGTGAGTTAATTAGGTGTCCAAGTTAGCTACTTAGTTTTGTTCATTTATGTTGTTAATTTTGTTGTATGTACAGTATGTATGTAGCACCTTGGTCCAGGAGGAACATTGTTTTGTTTCACTATGTACTGAACTTTATATAGTTGGAATGACAATAAAAGCCGACATGACTTGACTTGACTTGACTTAACTTGATGAAAATTCTATCATTCAACTTTTAAACATATGCTAAACCTGAGCAGGAGTTGCCTTTTTTCAAAGGAAAGTGTATGTACAGTACAAGCAGGCTTAGCTGTTTTTCTGCTCGAAAAAATGGAGTATGAACAATGGATAAACAAGGGAGGTGAATTTCATGGTGAAAACATACTTAGTGCTGTGCTTTTAACACTTATTTCACAGTACACTCTTCTTCACATGCTGCAAAAACTTTAATAGAAACAGGCTTTTAAATATAAAAGCTTGATGTGAATATTTCAATTTTTGAATAATCTTAAAGAAGACTTACAAAATTCCAGTATTGCAGAGGTTTCTGTCTTTCAGCAGACAAGTTGTGTTTACTGAAGTGTTATATTTTGTTTCAGCTACATTAGACCCAACTTTAAACTGTACTAAACAGTGTTGTTTTGTTGTAGTTGATGGTGGGGGTGATAGAAGGTTTTATTCATTTATCTATGATTGAATAGGGAGGTAAACATGTTTGTTTGTTTTTATGCAGGGGGGGGAAACTTACAATTAGCTACTTAGCTGCACTAAGACCAGATGTGAAAGAACTGTTAAATCTTTGCTTGTTAAACCACAGCATTTAAATAACTTTTTTAAGTTTTAATAGCAATGAATGCTCAAACCTGCATGCCTGCATCTGTATGTTTGTGTGTGTGCACGTGCAATACTGTGGTTATAACTGAGTTGCTGTTAAGTTAGTTCAATATAATCTGTTTAGTTAGAGGTCTGGATGTGGTGTATATGTTGTAGACTCCAGTGTTTTGGTGTCTCTGTGCACTCAATGAGTCCTTAAATGCTAAAAGGCAAAAACACCACCTAACCCTCCTCTAAACAAACACTTTTCCTTAGAGAAGCTGAGTCTAAAGCCACACAGAGATTTTAGGGACAAAACCTTTACACAATGAACAGAAACAGCATTGTCAATCCGCAAGCTCTTACATTAGTATACCAATTGTCATGGCGTGCGCCTGTAGGCTCACTAGGTAGGATCATCATGGCTGCATCATCATCAATGATAATGGATCCCGGGCTTCTCCCCGCATTATAAAACAAGGGCAGTGAGTGTAGCTCGTGGTCTGGTCTGGGCTCGCACTGAAGGCCCGGAGCAGAATTGTGCAGAGGACGTGGGAAAACATGGAAGTGAGGCATGTGAGCAGGGTGATGTAACGCGTCTCAGGGGCTTCAAAGCAAACAAAACTGAAAGCAGGCACTCACACTCACACTCAGAGGCAGCCTTTAGGATCCTGCCACTAAAGAGGAAAAAGGCAGATGAGTATCCCCGTTAAGGCCCTCGTTCCCAGCCGGGAAAGCCGCCCAACCATCGGACATCGTAAAGGGCTCCCACTTGGGGCCGCACCCAATGGAAAGCTGGGAGGGGCCGGCTGGCCAAGTCAGCAGGAAGAAGAGTGCCCATTGGGCACGCAGAAGCCGCTGTCCACGCAGGCCCACTCTGCCACTCCGCCCACTGCCATTGCTCGGCAGCCTGTGCTCGCATGCCAGCTGGGCACCAGACCTGCACGTGCACACACCTCCTTTCACCTCTTTCCTCCCTTTCTTTTCTTCTTCTCTCCTTAAACCTAAATAAATAAAATAAATTCTAATTTTTGCTTTCCCCTAAGACCTCATGCCTGTTTGTGGTTCCGCCCATGCATCAAATCTGTTACACAAGTTAGTTTTGTGAAGAAAATTTAAAATTAATATGTAAATAAACTAGTACACAACAATTCACAGTGTCTGAATATGGAGCATATAATATCAGCTTATTGCTTATGAAAGCTTGTGCTCATGCTAACTAGCAGTAATAAACGGATGGATCAGAGGCAACTCAGAATGACTTTGAAGCAGTTAATAAGGAGACAAGTGTTGTTTCATGGAGGAAATAACATAATTAGATGTGTTTTCTTGCTGAAAATGCCACAGCGACTGGATATGAATGTGGGTTGTGGCAGGCAGCTGCTCTCCCATCTTTCCTGTACTGCAGAGTGACTCTGAATCTTTTAGTGGTACACATGACCGGACCTTACTGGCCTACTTTCACCCCTGAGTAAGATTTTTGTACTTAACATCTACAAGGAAAAAAGTTAGTTATTTCTGTTATTTTACTGTATGAGTACTTGCCCTTTTAGCTAAGATCAAATAAGTGATAATGAAATCAGGAGACTTAGTATTATGCAAAGTATCTTCCCACAGACCTGTTCTTTCACAGGTCAGCTTGGTCTCTTAATGTGATCTGATTTGGTGTTTAGATGAGCTGCAAAATATAAAAGCTGCAAAATATATCACAGCCACCCTAAACTTGGCCTGACAGCTCATTCACCCGCGTGAAACTGACACATGCACACATGTCGCTCTGTTGGCCGCTGTAGCTGTCCAAGGTGCTGTATCACACCACCCACAGCACCACAGGAGCTCTCAGTGGTGCTCATAACAGCTCAGACTATTTAGAGCTGTGATCAAAAACTTTTGAGTTGTGACAAGTACCATGGAGAGCTCACAGAATAAGTTTTAATTGTTTTCTGGTGAGAAAGTAAAAAAAAAAAGGCAGCACTAACATTAATAAAACATTTGAAGAATGGGATTGTAATGATGTGAGAGCATTAGTCAGTAAAGGGGAAGAATGCATTAAAAGAGAAGCACTAATGAGGCTTGATTGTTTTTCTACATTATGCTTACACTGCATTCCCTGTTTATTAGTAATTACACTGTTCATATACATATGGTACTGTACAGTTGGATCAGAGGATATATGACTTCAGCATAACTGTATGACTGTAACATAACTGCATGAGTATAATAATTTATTTGTCTTGAGTAATGCTTCGTTCTGGGTAGTGAATCTGAAACATCTCTCTGGAATACTGGGCATGAGGCAGAAATACATCTTGGATGAGACACCAGTCCTTCACAGGCTGAAGTCTGGTATTTTTCCTGGCAGCATGAACTAATATAGCCATTTTACTCTCTTAGACCTCTCTCATCAACAAGGCATTTCCACCCACAGACTTTTTGCTCACTCAATGTTTGTTTTGTTCATCATTTCATGTAAACTGTTGTGTAAAATTGAAATCAGCAATTTTCAAAATATTTTATTTATTCATTTTGATGAAGAACCATAACTGAAGCACTTGACCTGTTTTTTGGCTGATTCGACTAACTGCATAAATATGTAGGTGCACATGAGTGTACAGTATACATATACAGTATTTTGCAAAAAACTTGATCCACACCTCATTTTTATATATTTACTGTAGCTTCCAAAGAGTCCATCCTTATTGTCTTTTTTTAATGTAGAATTGAAGAATAGTTCATGGTCTTTCTCAAGGACTTTTTTGGCTCTCATTTTCAATCCAGTCCTTGTACCTGACCAGTTTGAGATAGATGTTTTTTGTTTGTTAAGCCATACAGTAACCTTTGAATCATTCAAGCATAAGAAACATCTAAGTTGTCACAAACCAGTGAGAAACTGGTGCAGATGATGGCAGATGATTAGTTCACTGGTGATGCTGAATGCTGAGTTGTTGAAACAGACATGAGGGGAACGGTTGTTTCTAAGGTTGTTCAATAAACAGACAACCTTTAAATTGTATCTTTAGGCACTTTGCAGCCTGGCACAGTAAAACATCTGTTGCCATTTCTTTAATTTATTCTTCATTATGTAATTTTATTTAATATGAATTATGGTGAAATAAATGGTGGCTCAAGACTTTTGCACTGTACTATATATTTGCATATAAAGTATTCATGTGTATATTTGCATAAACCTTTATTTCTTATGTCATTTATTATTTTTTTTATCACTCAGTGGCCTTAAGTTCTCACCAGTTATAACTAACTATAATCATCAACCCTCATTCAACCTCCCTCAACACTTTCATCACCTCTTCACACTGTCATCAAATTAGACTCTTAAGCAGTATGTGTGTACGTGTGTGTGTGTGTGTGTGTGTGTGTGTGTGTGTGTGTGTGTGTGTGTGTGTGTGTGTGTGTGTGAGAGAGAGAGAGAGAGAGAGAGAGAGAGAGAGAGAGAGAGAGAGAGAGAGAGAGTTTCCAATGTAGGAATAACAAGGCATTCAAAGGAAGCCTTTGATGTATTTTGATGTTCCTTTGGCACACTCTTGCCTTTTTCAAAAAATAGGTCAGAAACTTTTACAACCATCCAGCAGCTTCTACAGTTTTACTTTCTCTAAGACACTCTACTTCAATTTACTTAACTTTAATAGGCTTTCACAAAGTCTTTCATATCATTTTGCAGCTGGCCTGATTTAATAACCATTCATTTGCACGCATGAGAAAAATGCTACCAAATCAATGCATATATTAACATTACTGTTTGCTGTTAATTTCTTTTCAGAATTAAAAAAGAGTAGGTTGGTGTAATAGCATTTTTTTTCTCTTTCTCTCTGTCTTTCATATGTCCTTTCTCTTGAAGTTTACTTTCTTTGAAAATTCGCAGCATATTCACAAAGATTTTGATTACCTGAGTGCTATAAACATTACTTCGTTTGTGTCTGAAGTAGCTGCTGATAGCATGCGGCAGGAAAACACAGTGAGTCCAGTAAGCAGGTTTCTCACACCATCTGCAAGAAGAGCTTCCTTCCATAGCAGGAGGCAGCTAACTCCAGTTAGTCCTTTTTATGAACAGCTTCTCATGCTGAAGATTAAGGCAGTATCTAGAGGATCTTTCTCTCATCCTCTGCAGCAGGAGCCAGGAGACAGCTGGGCCCAGCACTCATAATACACCTACAAACACAACTGAAACCTCAGACAGCACTCCCAACATTCATACAGAATTCTCCTAGCTTGTGTGTAAATTTTGCTAGTAATCCAGAAAACATACAAGCTCAAATTTTAGAGTGTAATGTTGAAGCAGAAATGCAAGAACGCTTTATTTAGGATTTTCCCTAGGTTTACAGACAGATAAACTCATAAAGCTGGTAGATAATAAAACATTCGGGACAAATCCATTCTCATAAATACACTAACAGTCTAACAAAATCGAGACAGTGGAAGGCAACACACTTTAGAGAAACTTGTTGTAATACAACAAAAGAAGATGAGGTGTACATTAAAGACACGCAGTTCCAGTGAAATGTTTTTGAACCCTGGAGTTTCTTATGCTTTATTATACTTGAATCTTTATTATTCCCACAGACCAAACAGAATTATTCAGAATAGCAATTAAATGATGAAACCAAAATATGTAGTTGCTCTCAGATCCTAATATAACTCTAACTGAGTGCTTCATAAAAGACATACACACTGTGAGGATAAAACTCTTAAGCCTGTACACAAAGGATTAGTAGATAACTCGGAAGCATTAATATTTCCAAGGTGTGTAATTTAAATGATTTTTAAAAAGGCCTTTTAACAGTAGATTAGATACAGGTTGTTATAATAAAGTTATATCTAATATTAAGTAAAACAGGGGATCAAATAATTATTTTCCCCACTGTAAATTATGAGCAGGATTAGCGGAGACAGATTTGAATATACAGCTAGATCTTTTTCTTAAATGATGCTTTCCTTTTTTTTTTCTTTTTAAAAAAAATCACAACGAGTGTGAGATGAGGGGTTCATTACCTTTCAAACATCACCTGTCACTTATCAGTTATTTATGTTTAAAGGATAGCCTCTTTTTCACGGTAGAGATTATTAGGCTAACTAGCAGGTAGGAAAAGTTTGTTCTTGTTGCATTGCTGATTGTGCACTTGTGTATATACAGTACGTCAGTTTTTATTTATTATCTTTGTTAGAGTTGTGCAAAGTAATGAAGGGCTCTTTTAATTTTAATCTCCTGGCTGATCAATCACTGTCTAGGTGTGCTTTATGGCTCTGTTCGACCTGTACTTACACCGTTTCAGAAGCTCAGTTGTTGGCTAAAGAACACATTGCGTTACAGAATTAACATTAACAAAATTTTGAATTAAGCAATATGAACACTATGAGAAAAATGTACAGTATTATATATGGTCTATCATTATTTTATCATCAGGCAGCAAGCATGGATGTACAGTAGTATAGGAAACTGATTTGGCAAAACAATGACTAAAATGAGTAACACAAAGTCAAAGAAAATGTATTTCTAAAACCTGGATCTTGTCAGTTTTAATGTCCGGGCTCCTTAATAAATCGGACATACATGGTTGGTGTGAGACTTTAAACCAATGAATATTTCCATAAGCTGTTCTTCTCTTCACTTTGTTGCACATGCCTCAGTCACCTGTGCTGCATTTCCATATTGTCTTCTAGAATAAAGAAATTGATCAAATTAATGTTTATTGGCCTGTTTTGACTCCATTTGGCTGTTCAGTGTGCACACTGTTTACTGAAACTGTGCATTATCCACCTCTCCCTGCTACTAGACAGAAATTGTTAGCAACCTCACGTTTTTCATCCTGGATGAAAGAAATCCAAATGAATGAAGGGACTCATTTTTAAGCATCAAACACTGACTTATGCAAGTCTTGGGCAAGAAGGATCAGACTGATTGTTGAAACACTCTGCAAGGCTAAAGAACAGGATAAATCCTGTTAAAGAAATTCACCATAACGGTTGACGGTTTAACACCAGGCATGAGCCAGGCTCCTTAAGCACTATACTCAAGGTTCCTGAACATTGCCTGCTCCAATAGTGGAACTAAGAAATGCGGTTAGGCAGGAAAGAGAGAGGAGGCTGTGTTGTTGCTGGCGTTTAAGCTTTCCACCCAAGCTGACACTCTCCTAAGTCCTGAATTTAGGTCGTACGAAGACGATCAAGCTGGCCAGTTCCACTCTCATGCTGGTCTCCACTGATACTTTCTGAATTAAATCTGAGCATGGATATGTAAGCAAAGGAACAGATGAGTTCCTACCAGAAAAACAACAACAACAACAACAACAAAAAAAAAACTGAGATTTACAAAGGCGAAAAGCTTTTGTTCTGTTTGAAATTAATTTGAAAATGGCACCAGTGGAATTCCTTACTGCAACATGTCTCTTGCAGTGTAACAATCCTGTCATGTTCTAGAGTGGATTAAATAGGGATTAATGGCAGACTTGCTTCTGCAATTCCTCAAACATTTTAATTCGAGGATAACTCTTACTTTTGGGGAATTATATCAGATTTTATTCTTTCTTCTTCTTAACCGAAGGAGTTTGACATAAATCAGGTGGTTTGTTTAAAGAAAGCTTGTTACATTTAAAGCTTAATTTTAAATACTCATTGCCCCTTGCTGCATTGTGCACTGTTCTTGCTACAGTAGCATCTTTCAGCTTATAAACAACAGGCAGTCACTTACTTTATAGTACATTCCCAGAACTAACCACAATGTTAAAGGCTATAGTTTCAGAAACAAATAGTTTTTTTTTTCTTGTCTAAGTTCACTTCATAATCCTGCTAACAATGATCTCTGCCTTCTATGATTAAAACATATTTTATGTTAATTTAAACTCCAGATTTACAATAGCATTGGTTATCTTGTTACAAATGCATCTGTCAAGAGAATATATTAGACCTCAATTGAAAAAGTGACCTTTACGAGGACCAGGGTCAGAGAAACTCCTGAACATCATGATGTTCCTGGGATGCAGTAGTTAGAACCTACCAAAGTGGTCCAAGGAAAGATGTGGATGTTATGTTGACACATTTATCTACCTAAACATCCTTGCAGTACACCATTTCATGGTGACAGTAGTCCCTAATGGTAGGGCACTATTTAACAAGTTAACGAATCCTATGACACGTGCAAAAATTGTTCAGGAATGATTAGAGGAACATGATAAAGTGTTCAAGGTTCACTTCAAATTTCACAGACTTCAGTCTAAACAAGCATCTCTGGGATATGCTGGACAAACAGGTCCAATCCACCGAGGCCCAAACTTGTAATTTACAAGACGTTAAGGATCTGCGGCTAATGTTTTGGTACCAGATATGCGGCACGCCTTGTAACACAAATACTGTACATCTTGTAACTTTCCTTGAGTCCTCGCCTCAAAAAGTCAGGGCTGTTTTGGTGGCAAACATGGCCCTGACACAATATTAGACAGGTGATTTTAATGTTATGGCTGATTAGAGTATTACTGTATATGCTGTATATGTATATGTCTTATTGCATTAAGTTGTGTTAAATAACAAATGTACTATTACTAACACACACATCATAGCAAGTTAATTCCCCTTATGCTATAATCTACTTCAAAGAGTATATCATTCAGCAGGTCCCCGCATGCCCATTACAGAACAAAGCACTGTGAAAACCACAGGTGAACAAATCTGCATAGCACTTGACTATAATGTAATTTAATTCAGTGTATCTGCCCTGCTTTTTGTCTTCACATTGTCCTCACACAAGAGCTTGACTGTGCATTAGCCAGAAAGTCAATAGTGATCAAGACCAACTCATAAAGCGCTATGCTTTATCTGCGAATGGTCGCAAATAACAAATTATGCAAACTGAGAACAGCAAAGGCCTCCCCAGGGCAACCTGAGAGGAGCAGCCTTCATTTACATTTTTATGTAATTTCCCACTGGCCTGAATAACTACATACTGAATCAATATTTCTAACTTCATTTTCAATATATTAGGGAGATGGGAGAGAGAAAAGAAGAACTATTGATTGGCTGAGCAGTCTCTGCATAGATGCATGTAGAGACATGCTGCACTTTATATCAATTGAATTGAACTGTTGACTTTTTTTAGAATAAAAAAAAGAAAGAAAAGAAAACGATAATACTCATTTCATGAAACATCACCATGATTGTCAGAGAACCTCGTTCATTGTATGAATATAAACCTTCTAGACCAGAAAGGAGGTGGACCTGAGAGATTTTAGAAATGTAGATGAATTTTACTAGAACTAAAATTAATAGGTGATATATTGTATGATTAAATGCTAAGTTTTGTACCAGCGCTCCATTAGAATAATAAATGTTGCTTGTCCTTACCTGGCCAGGAAATGTTTTTACTTGTATACAATGATATCTACACTTTATATATGAGTGCACTATATCGCATAATTGTATCGACTGTCATAATAATATAAAATCTTGCTTTAGAGGGTCTCAGACTGTTAAAAGTACCATGAAAATGAAAAAAAAAAAAAAAACAGTTACATCAAGGTGCCATGTCATACGGAGCAAATAATGTATAACTTTGATTTAAATATCTGTTTGATATTTTAAAAAATCCTGATGAACATTTATGTTTACATATATACATATTTGATTTGTGTTACATAATTATGCCATGTTGCACATGCACATGATGAAGTTATTCAACTCAATCAAAATACGTTTTCATAATTGCACCAAATATTCCCTTCTGGCAGCTTACTGTCATGTGTAAAAGTTCATAGTCATGTTTATTATGTGTAAAAACATTATAAAAATAATTTGATGGTAGCAGGTTTTGGGCAAATTAGGCAAATACGACCTCAACAACATATAACTTTTTTTTTTTTTCACCGTGACATTATTCAATTAATGGAAATGAGGGCAAAAAGAAAAAGACATGCAGGCAATACTAAGGGGGTACTTATTGTAAGTTGCAGCCAGGTGCTGTGAATCATCAACCCTTGATTAATTGATCGTCACAGGTGTGCAGACTTCTATAAAAGCAGAAGTGTTGGAAGTTTACTGGTCACAATGCCAAGAGGCCAAGAAGGAAAGAACAATGGCCTTAAAGAAACAATAGGTGCTGCACATCAATCTGTAAAGCATTATAAAACCACTTCCAGACAAATTGGAGTTCAACATTTTACAGTGAGAAAGATTATTCAGACGTGGAAAGCATTCAAGACAGCTGGCAACCTTTTCAGGAGTGGACATCCCAACTCATTCATCCCAAGGTGAGACTAGAATATAAAACACACAAGAGTTACATCTCAGTCCATGGCAGCACAATTAGAAGAAGACTGAACAAGTATTTTTTATTATTATTATCATTTGGAAGCATTGCCAGGAGAAAGCACCTTCATGGAAGCATGACTGATGTTCGCAAAACGGCATCTGAACAAACCATAAGGCTTCTGGAACAATGATCTATGAGACTAAAGTGAAGCTGTTTGCCCAGCCTCATGTTTGGTGAAAAACAAACAGCATTTCAGTAGAAACATCCTGTCATAAATGATCAGGGGTGATGATTTATGCTTTACAGGTACAGGACCTGGGCTGCATAATGCATGCCAGAGTATTCTACAGGCAAATGTGAAGTCATCTGTCTGACAGCTAAGATTAGGCGAAATTAGATCATGCGACAGGACAATGATCTGAAGCACACCAGTAAATTTTTATTGGAATGACTGAAAAAAAAATCAAGGTTTTGGAATGGCCTAATCAAAGTCCAGACCTTAATCCAACTGAAATGCTGTGGCGGGACCAAAAGAGAGCTGTGCATAAGCAAATGAGATGTTTGTATAAGGTTGTTTTTAACTAAAATTATATTTTTACTGAAAATAAACATATAATTAAAAGACGGAGCACTAACATTTACACATGCTATATGCTAACTTTTTCACTAAGCAATATTTTTTATGAATTTGATTCAATAAAATGATTATTGGTAATTGCAAGAGCATAGATCCTTGTACATAGAGATTATTTAGAGATGTCTATGTGCTGCTTGCAAGATTGCTGGGCTGCCCATATTCCTTGTCTCGGCTGATTCAGACCTCTATTAGAAAAAATATAAAATTATAATCCTGGAAATTTGCACCTGTGATGAACACTACCAGGGACAATGATGAAATTATAGTCGTAACTTTTTTCATTCTCCACAATCACTTATACACAATATACAATATGTATTACAATACATATATAATTATATATGTACATAGTCCAGTTAAAAAAAAATTTAGATTGGGAATATTTACATCGCTGTAATATGATTCAGTGCATAGTTGCAGTGAATCAGTAAATAAGAGAGGGCATAACAAATATGGACTCGCATTCCCGGCAGATTCTATTTTCTCTGCTTTTCTGCTGACCATTGGCATTATGTTCCTGAGCAAGGCACTTAATCTTCACTTGGTCCAGGGTTGCAGCAACATGGCAACCTTGTCCTTCCCAGCCTTTCAACAAGACATTGCAAAAGAGTACTGCCTCCTCACAAGCCCTAATATGATTAAATAAAAGAGATTATATACATATTTTTATTTATAAAAGTGCTGTGTGATAGATGTGTGCTTTTTCTTATTATGTTTTGGCATCCTATTTTACTATGATAAATAGGGTAGATTTCTGTTCTGTACTCAAAGATTAATAGGGGTGACAAAATGTTCAAAAAATGTAAACTGAACCATTTGTCTTTGCATGGATGTAATTATAATATTGTTTAATTCATTGCAAATATCCGTGTATCATTATGTCTGTGTTGAAATGCAACATATCCAAAATCAAACTTACAGTATATCAGCACTGTAGTTGTAATTATATTGAAGAATATTAAATTTCATTTAAAATTAGATTTTACAAAATTTCTGCAAATTTAAAAAGAAGCTGAAGTTGATGTAGGTGATTTTTTTTAACTATGTCTATCATTTCTGGAAACAGATAGAAAAATACCTACAAGTAGATATTAATAGTAATTTTTCAAATAGCATCTGCAAAACAACATGAAAAAAACAACAGAAAAGCACTTCTATGACGTGGCATCAAAAGTTTTGAGATCAATGCTGCATGCACAGTCATAGGGAAAATCAACCTTCATAAGTCAGTGTGCCAAAAGACGTTATCCTGTGCACATCAGTGGCTGGTGCTATTCTGACCACGTCTGTTATCACCTCGGTAAATTCATGATGGATTCAAAGAGTGAACGTAAAATTCTGAGTGAAGCTGGGCAAATCTGTCTCAGCGCAGTTTGACATGATCCGGCAAGTTTACGGCGATGCTGAAATTAGTAGTTCGAGGTGTTTTGAGTGGAAAGCAAGCTTCAAGAGTGGGAAACACCTTCAACGAAGACCTGCAATGAGCTCGACCCCCGAAAATGTCGAAACCATTTTGCAACTTGTGCATGGTGATCGTTAGAGAACTTCCGCACTCACACTAAGGGAACAGTAATAAACAATAATAAAGTAATAATAATCAGTACTTTAATCAATAAAGTACTTTTCTGTAAACAAAGCTATCATATCATATGTGTCTGTATATTTAAAAGTGGCATTTTATACATGTATGATTTTTTCTTGTTTATATATAACAGTATCTTCAAACTGTGAGAATAACATTCTTCAAATATGTAATGTGTACTGAAATATATCTGGCACCTGTGACAAAATAAATGACACTGTTTCAAATAAATCCATGCCATCACTGAATTCATTACAGAAATCCAATCTTGGAGGCATCTATTTCATCCTGACATCAATATGAGCACATCCTTTCGTGCAATTCAACTGGACAAGACAAGAATTCCTTTGTTTATAATAAATGACAGATTCACTGCACCACAAAAAAACAACAACAAAAAAAAAAAAAACAATTCCATTTATTGAGCTTGTGTTAACCTATAAATCCCTGAAAAATAGCATACCTAAGTCTATTTCTTCGCTCTCATTCCAAGGACAGATGTCACACATGGTTGTAGGTACATGTTCTTCATTATTTGCATCATTTGAATAAGGCTAGGAAGCCAAAAAAGTCACTGTTGGTGAGAAAGAGTAATTAAATAGTTGAGCAGTGAAACAGAACCCATCCTATGCACAGATTACATACAGACATAAACACCAGTCTTCAAATTCCCCTGTACCTTATTCAAGAATGTCCTCTGGAGCTTGACCAATTGTTTAAATACGCAGCATGAGACCCTGAGAGCAGGGTGGAGAGAAAAGGGAGAGATAAGAGGCTAATGTCAGTGCTCCTCCTCCTCCTCCTCCTCCTCTCTGTGGCTCTTGTCTCTGGGGTGTGTGTGTCAATCTGTGTTGTTTATCTATCTCCTCCTCTTGTCTCTCACTGCTCCTTTATCAGTCTTTTCCTTTCTTTTTTTTCAGAGCAATGGGATCAAGTGGAGGACTTTTGTCCTCCACTTGATCCCATTGCTCTGCTGCACTGTAGTCTGTCCTCTCTTAGATATATGAGCTAAACTGGTCCTCCTAATGTGCCGAGGCCATGATGCAAAGGTCCTCAAAAAAAAAAAAAAAAGCCTTGATGTCCAAATTTACCAAGCACACGTATTTTCGATCTGCTTTCTCAAGGGATTCTGATGAAATTAATTGAAAAGCAAAGCAAATAGCTTCCCATGCATCCCAAGGTAATGTTGTTATAATAATTAGCAGATGAAGCCAAAGCCGTTTCTTTGGTTTCCTCTTACCTTCAGGGATGAAAAAACTAATAGGCAGCACTTTTCTTTCATGTCAACTATACTGTGAAGGAATCACTCAAATGAAGCAGAATTGGTTCTCATTTGGGATGTCCAGAGGAGAGGCTGACAGGACTCAGCTCAAGAATAGCCAAGCAGGGCATGACGGATCAGTGAGACAACCCAAAATAATGCACACATAGGGGCATAGAACATTGCAGGCTGAGAGTACATCTAAAGTCAGTAAAGCTTGACAAAAGACATTGGGGATTATAATAGGGGTAAATGTGATATTTTCACAGTTCATGAATTTCATCTTGAATGTGATTTTTCTGCCTCAACACACAAACGCACGAAAGGCTAGCTACAAAATAAGCTTGAAGCTCAGAAAGTATTGTTTGGCACACTGGTACTGTGCAAATTGAATTTTATACCTGACAGTACACAGAAAAAAAATGGACTTCATAACTTTTTTAGTTTCCCAGATGTAAGAGTTTTAGTTATAGGTTTGATCAAATTAAGACGTTTTTACTTTTCTTTTCAGTTGCTCTATTTGCTATATATTTCAACAACTTACTGTAGAGTATTCATACTCCTTACAGGTCTCATTTCACATAAGATCATATCATAAGATCAAGGTCTATGAAACCAGGACTTTTGATTGTGCAGAATAACAGAACACGGATATGAGAATAAAAATACCTTTATTTATCTATATAATCCCCACCTACACTAATGCACGAACCCAGCATTTCACTAGAGCTTGGATACCATCAAGGTAGAAAATTTTCTCAGTTTACACAAAGAAACTTTTTTAATGACACAAACACGTGGAAACACAAACATCTTTCGAGCTCTTTTGGAGAGGTCAGGAAATCATATCATGGGGGATGTGGCAATAACTCCAAACTGAGTTCCTGTAATATGCGAGTGTTGTTTGTGAATGATTATGTGTGCAGTTCCCACAGACAGATGCATCTCTTCCACAACTTGCTGACAAATTATATATCAGTTTTCAAGGCTGGGGCGTTCCACTCTCTGAATGTTCACGTGAACAACTCCAATGGGCTTTGAGCCACCTCGGCCAGGATCATCATTTACAGACTTTCGGCCTTCATTAAAATGTTTGTACCATTCAAGAGTCTTACTGCAGCTGTACTGTCTTTCTTGTGGCCATAATGGGCTTGAAGTCTTCTGTAAATGTCAGTAATTGGTTTATTGCCTTCAATTACAATAAATTTTATCACAAGTTGCATGCATGTCAATCTAGTCCAACCTGAAACTGCATGTGAACTCATGTAAGTACAGTATATGTGATATACGAATGATATCTAAATATATATATATAAAACATAAATTACAATATTCATGATAATCACAAAAACATAAAGAACCACGGAACTACACAGAAGCAAATACACGTTTTCTCTGAGTTTCATCTATTATGTCCTCAGATGTGCTCTGTGAACAGGCTTGTTCAAATGAACTGAACATATTAATCACTGGAAGACTGATTAGCTGAGGGGAGCCAAAGTTTCAGAGCCTGGTTTAAGCTAAGTGAAGGCACGTGGCTGGGGAAGGCTGTGTATTGGTATCTGTGGGGAAACACACTGTGTATCAGCTTTTAATTCATCTTAGTAAAACAGCTGCAAAGATGCTGACTAAAAAAAAGAAGGGAAAACTCAATTAAGAGCCAGCTGTGCAGTATGCGTCATATCTCCCTCCAGCTAACTCTTCCTGTCACACTGCTCGCTCTCTCTCTCTCATTCTAGTGCCCTTCTCTCCTTCTCTCACCTCATACACTCCTGTGTCTCCTGCCAGTCACTATTGTCTCTTACTGAAAGAGACATCATCCTATTACTATAGAGTACTACTAACCTGTCAATAGTTCCATAAAATGCCTATACTTGTATATCTCTTTTGAGGCCTTTATGCAGTATTATTGTCATGTTGTTGGTACACTCATCACACAAGGAAAAGGTAAATATTGAATTGCATAAGTCTCCTTGTAAACCATCTGGAATGGACTGAAATAGTACATTAATCCATAGTTTTTATATTTACTCTCATTTTCTTGCCAGTTCCCACCTATTACAGTACCTATGACACACAAAGCCAGCCAACCACATCACTTTTGAACTGTTACTTACTGTATGCTGCATCATGGGGTAGTTAACACACATGGAGAAAAGCGTCTGCATACTGTACATGAGCTCATTAACAACCATACCCTGCATGAAACCTGTGCTGCTTGTGATGTTGGACCTCACTGCTGCTTTTGATACTGTTGACCACTCGATTCTCCTGACACGTCTGGCACATGAAGTTGGCCTTCAAGGTCCCGTACTACAATGGTTTAGGTCATATTTAACAAATAGAACTTTCTCTGTCATGATTGGTGATCTCTCTTCCTCTACAGCCCCTTTGACCTCTGGTGTTCCACAGGGTTCCATTTTGGGCCCTGTTTTATTTTCCTTGTACATGCTGCCATTAGGGTCAATTATTTTAAAGCACAATGTTTCTTTTCACCTGTATGCAGATGATTTACAATTCTATCTGCCAGTTGTGCCAAATTCATCTGATGCACTTAAATTGATCCACAGTTGTCTGCATGACATCAAACTCTGGCTGTCACAAAACTGTCTCTGTGTGAAAGAGAGTAAAACAGAATATATTATGTTTGGCACCTCCAATCCTTCTAGTTTTATCACAGTTGGTTTTGATTCTCCGGTTCCTCATTTTAGCCAAGCAGTCAAAAATTTGGGGGTGACTTTAGACAGCTGTTTAAACTTTCAGACCCACATTGACTCTGTTGTCAGGGCAGGCTTTTTCCATCTGCGCCTCCTCACAAAGGTCAAACCCTTTTTAGATCGGAGCGACCTGGAGAAAGCCATTCACGCTTTTATTAGTTTGCGGCTAGACTACTGCAATGCTGCAATGCACTTTATATTGGAGTCACTCAAGCTCGTTTACATCGTCTGCAACTTGTACAGAATGCTGCGGCTCGAATGCTGACCAGTAATCATAAATATGATCATATCACACCAATCCTGTATTCTCTCCATTGGCTTCCGGTACAGTTCCGGGTTCAGTTTAAACTTTTTTTTTTTTTTTTTAATGCAATTAATGGTCTTGCACCTTCCCACCTATGTGAGACAGTAAGTTTTTATCAAAAGAAAAAGGTAGAGGCTTGCGTTCTGCTAACCAAAACCTGTTAGTGGTCCCTCTGTAAAAATCCAAACAATGGGGTGATCGTTACTTTGCAGTGGCTGGTCCTAAACTCTGGAACGCCATTCCACCTGAGTTACGTAGCATTACGGACCTCCCTCTGTTTAAGGCAAAATTGAAGACTCGCTTGTTTAGAATAGCCTTTCATATGTTATAGTTTTATGTAATCTTTTTATAATTGTATCTTTTTTTATTTATTATTATTATAATTTTTATGATTATGACTATGATTTAAGTTTTCATTTATTTATTTTTAATTATATTTTTTATTCTGTTTGTATTTTTATTTCTATTTTTAATGCCACTTTATTGGCATTTTTAGAACTGTAAAGCACTTTGCTACAACTTTGGTTGCTGTAAAGTGCTATAGAAATAAATGTTGATTTGACTTGATTTGATTTTGCATGTCTTTGGATTGTGTGAGGAAACCCAGAGTACCTGGAGGAAACCCACCAAGTAAAAGGAGAACATGCAAACTCCATGCACAAAGACCTGAAGGCAGTACTCAAACTCCTGATCCTGGAGGTGCCAATCCATTGCTTGGCACACATACACACATACAGTACACACACTCATTCACACACTACGGGCAATTTGAAAATGGCAATTAACCTAATCTGCATGTCTTTGGACTGTGGAAAGAAACCGAAGCACCAGAAGAAAACCCACCAAGCACAGGGAGATCATGCAAACTCCATGCACACAGAGGCAGGAATCGAGCCTGGACTGGAATTGAACCGTCTTAAAATATCATTATAGTTTAAAAAGTATGTGTGGAACAAAACTCAATACTTATTTCCTTGTTTTAACTGCAATTATTTACTTTTTTCATAAAATACACAATTACATTCTGAATTTGCTCTTTTTTTTTTCAATTAAAGGCCAACCAGCACATTATTGATCCTAAATTCCATACTTACACCAACACAAATACAACTACAGTCTGATTTCCCCATTGTAACAATAATTGTTGGAGGAGAAGTCATATGTTTTTGTTGAATTATTTAAAACTCCCATGATATAACCAAACCAAATTTTGACATAATATTTTGGCATTTGTGCTTTTTAACACCATCATGACACCATAAAACCATGCACAAAATATTTTCTGTCAGTTTAAAAAACTCTTTTTTGAAAAACTTTCAAAGTTTTCCAAAACTTTACAAATGAAGATATGTAATTTTGCAGTCAAACTATATAATAATAATAATAATAATAATAATAATAATAATAATAATAATAATAATAAAAAAAAAAAACATTGTTGGGTATAAATAAATAAAGTTTACCAAGATGTGGATCTAAAAAGTTATGTCCATAAGAGGGAAAAAAATGGGCCACACCATTCTCCATGAAAAAGCTGAAAATTGCTGCATTTCTGTCTCATTTCCCAGTCTTACTTCTCTTACAATGCAACTGTTAAATTCTACAGATTAACTCCCCACATACAGTGAGCATTACACCTTTTTTGTAACTAAATGAAATGTGTAAATGCTAAGAAGAAAAAGGTTGAATTCGACTAATTTGCCCTATTCAAAAGGAAGCAAGCTAATCACTTAGAATTCAATAAAATCTGGTTCAACAATGAGCTAATTTGCATTTTGAGATTTAATCACATTTGATTAAACAATTAAGTGTATAATGCATCTTCCTCTCAGCTGTTGTTAATAGGGACTGGGATGATAATAACAAAGGTCGTGTGCATTTAGTTCAGTGACACCAATTATCACTAAAGCCTGGTGAATGCCGTTGAATAAGTAATCATTTTAATCAAAATGCAGCGGATGATCCTCTTCCCCTTTCATTCAATCATCATAAACTGTGACTAAGTTAGATCTGCTAAAATTTGCCCCGAAATCCTGAATCACTTCCAATGAAGAGGCTTAATATGCTCTAATAAAGTTACACCCACTGTTCATTGTTCTGGGTGGAAAAAAGAACTAAACCTAAATATGCAATAAAAAGCTCAACACTGCAATGGTGCGTTTAAAAGAATAATAACTCTTAGCACCCATGTTTGTTATCTAGCTCTGTGGTACGACTGCTGAATAAGTGTTATGTAGGACCCGAGAACCTTCCCAAAATGTCCTTGTCTCTAACGTGTTTAGTTTTATTACTGCTGACGCCAGCTCTCTTGTTCTTCAGAACAGGGAAGCAGCGGGTAGTAAGCTACTGCGTCCCGTCCCACCTTGATATCTCACTCTCATAAACTCCATAGAATATAAAGACTCAGAAGATGCTCTTCCTCTCTTTTCCATGCCTTCCACTGATACACCTTGTATGTGCTCCATCTGCTTCTGAGCAGACCGGTGCTTACTCACTCTCTAAGCGCATCGGTGGAAATCTAATAGCAGGGAGCACAGATGCAGCGAGAGGATCACATTGCCTTTCTCATTGAGAGTCAGAGGACAAACTTCAGCTCATAAATATACAGCATTTGGCACTGGTACCGGAATAGGACTGAGGGGTGAAATATTGAACGACCTGCACCCAAACAGTGTAATATTTCATGGCTCCTCGTAATACCAGTTTTGTATTGCATCTGCCTTTGTTTTCTTTCACAGTTTACTAGTTGATATCTTGGTAGAAGCTCTTTTGAGTGGCAAAGTAGCTGTTTTTTTGTACTGTCCTTCCTGTCGTGTAAGGCATCCATATATAAAGAGAAAATATAAATTACTAGTGTGTTTATATGGGCCTGAGTGTTACCATATTTACACAAATGTGACCATTTATAAGTGGTATCCTTATACATATTTCCTGTAAATAAAATGTACAGTATGTATAATTTCATTTCTTTAGTAATTAATTTAGACTGTAGAACAGCTTACATAATATGCAAAAACAAAGGAAGAGAAATTGTTATAGAAATTGTTATACAGAGCATGAAAAGAGGATGTGCAGAGTGGATATGGAAGCAGGCCTGTCTCTAGACTGCAAAATCACCAGCTGGCACTCTGACATTGTTTCTAATGAACACCTTCTGCCTGTCTCATACTGTCTCTAACTGGTAGACAGACCTACTTCAACAGACTGTATGACATAAGTGCCCATTGTCACAGAGATCCATAAGTTTTCAAACTTCAACCCAATCATTAAACCATGCTAGAGGAAATAGGTTACGCTGGAACTGGAGCTTATCCTACAGTAGGAACACTGCGCACAAAGCAAGGGCATTCACAGCGAATGAGACCAGTCCATCTCAGGGCACCATGCACACAGACATTCAAACACACATTCACAATTTGGCACAAGTAAACATAGCCGGTCTGCCTATTTTGATGTTGTTGGACAGTAGAAGGGAAAACCAGAGAATTCAAAGGAAACCGTTGCAAACCTAAACACAGGCAATATTCAATCAAGACTTACAGTACCTAAGCCAAACATTTCAACAAGTACTGTGTACCCTCAGTAAAACTTTATTTCTACCCACCATTTCTGAACAAAAGGGAAAAACACATGCAACTTATTATTCAATGGTTCATTAATGCTTTCTTGAATTATTGAGCATTCTTAGCCTCGGATGAAGGGAAAACTTTTCACATAGGTAAATGACCTATTGTAGAGATCTGCAAAGAACCTTTGAGGATTCCCCCTTATCTATCTATCCTTCATTGTCTATACCACTTAGCCGGTGTAGGGTTGTGGGTGACCTGGAGCTTAACCCATGGAACTCAGGGCACAAGCACACACTCACACACCCAATAATACACTATGGACAACTTTGAAATGCTAATAAATGATTGATGGAATGTGGGAACAAGACAAACACAGGGAGAACAAGAAAACTCATTGCAACTTCGAAGTCGATTCGAAGGTCCACTGCCTGAGGTGCCAGGCAACAATGGTAACCACTGATCCACCCTTGGTCCCCCTTTAAGTTTTCTAAAAGTATTTTAAACAGTTTGGTTACAGTATCTAGATATGGTACTGTTTAAGTATTTCTTAAACTGCTCCCTTTTTATTAAATGGCTGATGTCTTCAATTTAAATATTCCTGAGTCATAGACCTTTGAAACCATTCCAGATACTGGACAATTAGTCACACTGTTGTTTGACCTAAAGCAATGGGGAAACCCTCAACAATAACACCCTACTTATAGTCTGTAATTGCATCTCATTTCCATTATGTCTCCTCCTCAGGCCTATTAAAGAGGCATCATTACAGATGCATTAGCACACATAATTAGAAAAGATGGTGCTGTGAACAAAAACAAAAGGTGGCTAATCTTCAAATAGACAAAAAGTGCTTTGAACTTACCATAAACACTAAGGTTAAATACCTTATTCTCTCTATAGTCAACAGGCCTTTAGCATTTTTATTCTTACAATTGGGGCAACTCATTTTTTATATAATTTTCTCCAAATGATGCACTTAATTAAGCATAACCTACATAACAGACGGCGGTGTCATTTATACTTATTAGGCAAACAAAGACTGCAGTTTATATATTGTACAGTACTATAAGGTGAGCAGGGTTTTGATTTCACCTAAAATAGCTTGCCTTCTGGGGTGAGACATTCCTACAACAATATAGAAATACACTTTTTAGTGTTTATTTTAGTGTATTTACCTCTCATAATATCCCACAATGTATTTGGTTATTGTTAAAACAATGTCATCTATGGACTATTCTAAAGTGATTATCCTACAACCCAAATCAGTAAGAATTGAATTTTCAGGATTCCCCGTATGTAGGGGTCAAAACGATAGGTTTTAAAAGTACTTCATTAACCTGAAACTGGTGTTTATTTTAATATCAAACAATTACCTGCACAAAAACAAGTATTGTAATTTTATAATCAAAAAATTGCTCTAAGCAACAAGAAAAATATTTTCATTGTGCAGTGCCCAGTTATATTTAAGAGTTGTTGTGCAGTTGACCTGATTTTTTAAGAGGCATGACTTTTACCTTGAGTATTAGTAAAGAAATTTAAATAAAATAATCAGTGGGGAAGAGTTCAGATCCCTGTACCAGCAAAATTCCTATGTTAGATCTTTAACTCTCAACTGCTCAGTTTTATCAGCAATTGTAAATTGCTTCAAAAGTGTTATGGTCTTGTGTAAAAGCAAAAACACCCAGAATTTCACACAATTATGATAAATGTCAATTTTTTTTTAATATAATGTTTATGCGTTGATAGACAGCACCCACCTTGCACTCAGTGTTCTATGATGGACCAGTGGTAAGGACTCCCAAGACTGGTGTTTGATTTCAGCCTAGGATAAACAGGACAAAGTTGTTCTGACAATGAATGGATGTTTCTTACATGAACCGTTTACAAAGAAAGAACTTTGGGAACAAAAAGTTTCTTAGTTGTTTCAATATAAACCAAATTTTTGAGTTGCCTTGAAATAAATGTTTATATTTTCAGCTTACAATGACCCTACAAAGAGGTGCATGGGTAGGGGCACTGCATAGGGTTTATCACTTCAGAATAGAGCACAGTGGCAGTTTGCAGGATGCTAAATTGGGCAAAAAGGATTCTGGAGTGGGGAATCATGTCAGGCACAGTTCTAAAGAAACTACAGAGAAATTGAATAATATACAGTACTATCAGACTTTAACTTTCTTGTCATTGGCTCTTGAATGTAGTAACCTTAAGAGTTTTTTTCTTTTTTTTTTTACCTTTACTGTGCATTTTGTCTGGAAATAATTTAAGTATAACTTTGAAATATAATTAAATCCGACTAAAGGTTCAACTTATATTACTATATTCATATTCTAGTCTGTTGTGCATATTTATTTTTATTCTTATTAGTGTATTTAAAAATATATATATATTTTTTATTTATTATTTTCTGCACAGTCTGGAGTTGTTGCAATTGCATTTTCTACTACTGTACTTGTACAACCAGTTATGTGATAAATAAAATTCTTGAAGAAAGGTCCTGAAGCTCTAATTATGTATCTTAACTCTTTTGTAAAGGTAAACTATGTACAATAATATTACCATGTACAAATATACACTAAAAGTTACCCTTGCGGCGACCACAAGTGAAAAGAACATAAAAAGCTTGGTAACCCACTTTAACAAAATCAGTTTTTGTTAAAAAAAAAAAATCTAAATCAGTTTCAGTTTTTTTAGTTTAACAGGTGAATATGTATGTGTAGATTGAACACTTCATAAGGAACACTATACTAATCCTAAATAGGGCCTCCTAAAAAAAAGTAGCCTTAAAAAAAAAGCCTTAATTCTATGTGGCATGGATTCCACTAGATTTTAGAAACATTCGTTTTTCTTTCTGGTCTATGTTGACATTACTGCCTCATGCAATTCCTGCTGATTTTTCAGGCCCATGTTCATGCTGTGAATCTCCTGTTCTACCACGTCCCAAAGGTGTTGTATTGATTCAGAACCTGTAACCGATCCAGAATAATGAACTCATCATCATGTTCATGAAACCAGTTTTAGCTTACTGCTTTTTTAAACTTTTGGTTTCTGACACATGGATTCACGCTGTTGGAACCAAATTCTGTATATACCACTCGTACCTTATCAACTTGAGATTCATCAGACCAGACTACATTTTCCAGCCTTTAACAAGGCAATGTTAGTCAGCCTGTGTCCACAATGTGTCTGGTTTTAATGAGTGTGTTAACCCAATGTGATCTGCTGTTGGAGCCCATCTGCCTCATTGATGTGCTGTGCATTCTGATGTGAAATTTCTGCTTACTGAAAATGTACAGAGTGTTTACGTGAGTTACTGTAGCCTTTTTGTAAGCTTAAACCAGTCTGTCCATTCTCCACTGAGTTCTCTAATCAACAACACATTTTCATCCACAGAACTGCTGCTCACTGGATGTGCTTCTTTATTACACAATTCAAAGTAAACTCTAAAGACTATTGTGTATTGAAATCCCAGGAGCTTAGCAGAGATAGAAATCCTCAAACCAGCCCATCTGGCACCAACAATTATGGCATGTCACAGAGTTTTTCACATTCTGATGTATGGTGTGAACATTACCCTGAAGCTGATGGCCAGTATCTCCAAGATTGTACACATTGCATTGCTGCCAATGATTGGCTGATTAGATATTTATGTAACTGTGAAGTTATAAATGTGTTCCTAAAGAAGTGTTCCATGTATATGGAGTGGGGTCCAAAGGTATAAGGCCACTATACTGATAGTGGCTCTATTTTGCACTTCTTTCACTATATTACAACACTTTCAAATCTTTGATACAACTGAATTACAGAGTTTCCGAGTATACAGCATTTTTTGCTTTAATAATAACTAATATTGACTTCACAAGGTTGTAAAAACATTTTTTAGATCAGAGTTTTATCTGAACACATGCTTCAATAGAAAAGATTAGGCATGATGAAAACTGACTTTTCATATTTTGAAATATGCTTACATTTAAACAGAGACATAGAACTGGGCAAAATACCTCATAATATATCATAAATATATTCAAAATGTTAAACAATTAATTATTATGTTTAAGTAAAGTATTTTCATACTTAATTGATATTGTGTATTGATATATTGAGGGTCCCAAATGTACCGTCAATCCAAATCTGACCCATTGAGGCATGACTCCACAGGACCTCTGTTGATGTGCTGTGGTTTCTGGCACCAAGACATTAACAGCAGATCCTTCAAGTCCGGTAAATTGTAAGGTGGGGCCTATGTGGATCATGCTTCTTTGTCCAGCACATTCCAAAGAAGCTTGATCGGCTCGAGCTCTGGGCAATTTACCATTGCTGACCCATTTTTGTAGTATGACAGGGTGCATTATCCTACTTTCCCCTAGTGCATCCTGGTGAACTAATCCATCTCCTCTTAGTTAAGTGACGCACATGTACCCGTCCTTCCACATGATGTATAATATGTTATGCAACAGACCAGGCCACCTACTTTCTTTGCCCTATGGCCCTTTGCCGTTCACAGTCTCATTGTGCTTTTGGTGGTGGCCGATCTGTTGGCCAATTTGATAGCAAGCTACGATGCACTGTGTGTTCTGACACCTGTAGTATTACATTTCTGTGTACAGAATGTTGTATGTAGTATTACATTTCAGTGTCTGTGTGATTGAGGCTTCAATGAATCTTGAACGCCAGTGACCCAGTCGCCAGGTCACCTCACTACGGTATCATTGTAACAAAACTTTTCTCACAGGTCATACGCCAGATGCCCTTCCTGACACAACCCTCCCATATCCGGGCTTGGGACCATCACTTTATCCAGGCTGGGTGAGAATTGAGTCCGAGCCTTAACTCTCCTTTTAATCAGTCTTGGGACAGACTGGCACTGCATCCAGTGGCTGGGAATTGAAACTGGGCCTTCTTTTAAGAAACCTAACAATGAGCCACCAGTGCCCATGCCACTGTAACGAAATAATCTGTGTTAATGACTTCATCTATCAGTGGTTTTAATATTAGGGCTGACCGGTTTATATATATTCACACCCAATACTGTATATAGTCAAAATTTTCAAGTATTTAGCATTTTTCGGAATTACATTTAAAGAGAAGTTATGCAGCAGTCCGTGATTATCGAAATGATCGTAAGAAGATGTGTCGAATAGACACGCCCGTGCACACTCGCACACACGCGCACGCACGCGCGCAACCTGCTGTGGCCAATTTCCCGCGCTGCCAGTGGTCGCTTCCAGTCTCCGTCACCTCACGCCGCTCGGGGAGCGGACCTCGCGCTCATTCCGACGCTCCCCCCCCCCACCCCCCCTTTTTTTATTCCCACCGTCAGACAGACAGACAGACACAGTTAGCGTTCATACCCGCTCAGCTTAGACTCTGTACACCCGCAGCCCAGTCCCTCACGCTGGAGCACTCCATCTCTTTATCTTTCCGCAGCTCACCGGCACGCGTGCGCGCGTTTGCTCTCGCGAGCGCGTCTGAAGTAGACGAATTTGTGTTGTGAGACGCCGAGGAGGAAGAAAAGTAGCCGCAGATCGATTTTGTTGACGGAGAGGCGTTCCTCGAGGAGCAGAAAAAAAGAGAAAAGTTTCCTCGGGGAAATGAACGCCCTGTAAAGAAGCCTCGGTGTCCTGTACAGGTAAGAGTTAACGGTTTTCTGGTGTACTGGTGAGATAAAACCCTGCAGCTTGGTGACGCTTCGGTGCGTCTGTCTGACAGAAACCTGTCCCGTTTGCGTACCTGAGAGGGACACACAATTAATACGCAGTAAATGGCTCTTTTTTTTACGCTGTTATTAGCTTTTATTTGAAGCAGTCTAGTCCAGACTGTAGCCTGTACGAGGTAATTGTCAGTGACACGGTCGAATATGACGCCAATTAGCGTTACGACGCTTTCTGTAGTAGTAAGAAGGTGAAGAGAGAATAGTAATAAGAAGAAGGTGCGCTGATGCTCTTTTGGTGTATACCGTTTCATCCTGCTGTGTGAGAGAGTGAAAGAGTGTGTCCAGGTCTCCCATTAGCTTCACTTTATCCTGAGAACTTGCACGCGCACTCGATTACAACTGTACGCGCAGGGGTAACGGCACACGCGCGCGCGCTCTTATTCCCGTTCTGCAACGACTTCCGATAATCATAACAAACATATCAATTTACCAACAGCGAGAGGGCAAACACGCACAGGGCAACGTGTTGACATCGACGTCTCTGCCTCTGTTCCACCTGTCTATCTCCTTGTCTCCTTGTATATATTTTTTTCTACCTAATTCTGGCTACTGTGCATATATTTCCTATATAGATTATACAGGATGTATAATGGCTGGGCAGTCCCATATCCAAGTTTGAGTAAAAGATACAGAACAGAGATTACAGAATACAGACAAAATGGACAAGTATACCAAACAAGACAGTGAAATAATAGATAAGGAGCAAAAAAAAAAAAAAAAAATCAGCGGTGAGACATGTGATCGTACCAAGTGACAGGACCCTTGCAATGAGAGGACAGTGAGAAGCTTGAACAATAGCGGTGACTAGGAGCACATAGAGAAAATGGCAAGGCTATAGGGTCATATTGCCTAAATGGATAAAACCAAGGCTGTGACATTAGTGATAGGACAGGATTGGAGCAGATTCTCAACCTTGGTCAGTAATGATGGATCATATGGATAAATCCCCTGTCCTTTGGTTGGACATTATATAGTTAGTAAATACTGTATATGCATAATACAGAGAAGATCATCTTTATTCTCTCTCTCTCTCTCTCTCTCTCTCTCTCTCTCTCTCTCCATAATTATAAAATAATAGTTTTACACTAGCAAGAATACTCACATATATATTATTGCAATGATTATGACTTTATTTGTGTCATCAACACAGATTTTGGCTCCTATATTTGTCGTATAGGTTAGAATGAATGTCATATGCATATAGCGCTTTAGTAATAATATTGAAAAAAAAAAAGACAGAAGATATACAGGAGAAACTGACAAGTGACAGTGTAACAGAATCAATGTCACAAAACAGAATAGATGCCCTCAAGCCACTAAATATGACCACTGATGAATTTTGGGTTAGAAAAATGAGAAAATAATGAGCAACTGTTCAGTATGAACAAAAATAGCGTATTACAGTTATTGTGCTATAGTCTGTTATTTTGATAAGAACTGCAACTTAAGAAACAAATGATTTTTGACCATCAATTTAACTTTTTTAATAATTAATTTTTCCAATCAATGCTGGCATAACAATTAATCAAAACTCTGGCAGAAACCCACATCAGGAACGACTGAGACAGAGTGACTGCCCAATTGATCACTCACATTTCTTTGATTTTAAATCAGCTCAGCCTATTCAGCAGGGTTTTTCTCTTAAGACTCAATACTACAGTAGTTTTTTTTATCCTTTGTTAGAGTGTAGAAATTGTGCTATTTTTTGTCGACTCTTGTCAGGAAATCCTTCACGATGACGGAGTAAGCGCAATTTTATCACATCCTTTATGTTTCTGTCTGTCTCTTTGGGGATGTTTTTTCCTTATTTTTCTGTCCTTTTACGCGTGTGTGTTTGTGTAAAACACGTGCTATGCTTTGTTACACCTGCAGAAGGCTGAGCCGCTTATTGACATCACTAAAGTATGCATGCTGTCACTCTCAGTTGAGGCGATAGCTCACGCTGGAGAAAGGACAACCGATGAAGAGAGACAGTTCCCTGCTGGGCCTCGCACTTTTATCCCAGCATAGATTTCCGATCTCTCACTCATTTACTAGCTCAAAATGCGCTCTTCAGTTGCAGATAACTTTCTTTATTTGCAAACAGGGAAATAATAATAAAAAAACAGTAACATATTCAGTGTTTTCCTCATCACCAGTTCTAGCACATAAATAATAACAAACGTGCAGACACACTGTGATGGACTGAAGGCACCGCAGATAAGCCTAAGATCCTATTGACACCTACCTGACCTGGTTCTCCGCTTGCTGCCAGCAGGTATGCATGCATCTGCGAGAAAACTGCTTCAGATGGTAGATTTGGACACACTCCAACCTGGAAAACTCACATGACCACACATGCATGGTACCTCAGCTCTAACAGCAGAGAAGCTTTAGTGCTGGGCAGCCGTGCACGTCGCATGCAATCCCTCAGCCTAGCCCAGCTGGCACTTTACGGTTCCAACCTGCCTAGAAGAGCGAGTTGGCCTGACTATGCATGTGTGTGGCCGTAAGCCCCTTAAGCTCATACATGGTCTCATGGGCATCTCTGCCTCTCTAACACCATGTTCCTCTAAAGGATCTGCAAACATGAGCTGCTGCAGTCCTTGCATGAACTTGCATCAATGTTACTCATGGTATACAGTATGTGAGCTTAAAAGTGTACATACATCTAGGTAAATTGCTTTCAGCCTTCCATCTTTTACAATTTAAAAACAGTCAGTTAGGAACAGATTTATTTTCGTTTCTTTAATACACCACATAAACTAGGTCAAAAGTTTACATACACCAAGTTGACCATCTTCATAATGATATTCAGATGCTTCTGACTGTCCAGTTATCATAATTATGAGTTAATTGGGAGTACCTGTTCAACTGTATAAAGGCCAGCGTGTTTTTTTCCAGTGATACGATGAGTAAATCCAAACAACTCAACCAAGACTTTTGACCTTTGACAAGTCCAGGTCCTTCCTAGGAGCAATTTCCAACCAATCAACTTATCGTGAAGGTACTATGTTGTATGCAAACCTAAAAATAGTTGGGACATAAATAATAAAACTTCCAAAGATGAAGCAACTTTGGTCTGAAAGATTAAACTGAACCCCAAGATAACAACGAAAGAACAACTGAAGGAGTGTGTACATTCGGTTCTGCATTGCCATGGCTTCAGAAAATCTTGTGTAAGATAAAAGACTGGTATAAAATGCCAGGACCAACACCTAGTCTAATGGAGGAGTCAATTAAAACACAAACAATCTTTCTTAATGATCAGTGTTATGTACAGTGCCTTGCGAAGGTATTCCTATCCCATGCATTTTTCCACATTTTGTCACATTACAACCACAAATGTAAATGTTTTTTATTGGGATTTTATATGATAGACCAACACAAAGTGGCACATAATTGTGAAGAGGAAGGAAAATGATAAATGGTTTTCAGTGAAGAGGTCCATGGTAACTCTGGAGGCGCTGCAGAGATCCACAGCTCAGATGAGAGAATCTGTCCAGCAAACTGCTGTTTTCAGACACTCTGCATGCAATCTGACTAAGCTTGAGCTATTTTGCAAAGAAGAACGGGCAAAAATCTCACTCTTTAGATGTGCAAAGTTAGTAGAGACATACCTTAAAAGACTTACAGCTGTACTTGCAGCAAAAGGTGGTTATACAAAGTATTGACTCAGAATACAAATCCACATCACACTTTTCAGATATTTACTTGCTAAAAATTGTTTCTATAATTTCCCTTCGACTTCACAATTATTTGCCACTTTGTGTTGGTCTATCACATAAAATCACAATGAAATAAATTTATGTTTCTGGTTGCAACGTGAAAAAATGTGGGAAAGTTCAAAGGGTATGAATACTTTTGCAAGGCACAGTGCGAAAAGGGTGAGGTTAATCTGAGAAACACCACCCTAATTGTGTTTTGCTGCAAAAGGAACAAATGCACTTCAAAAGATAGATGCCATCACATGAAAGGAAGTTTATCTAGATACTAAAGCAATGCCTTATATACTAAATAGTACTAACTAGATACTAAAGCAATGCTTAAAGACATGGCTTTTCAACTCCAGTCCTGGAGGACCAGTGCCCAGTGCAGTTTGGTGATTTTTCTGCTTAAGCACTGTTACACACATCTGTTAATTACCAGGTTTGTTACCAGGTTCATAACTGTCTTTCACCAGGGGAATGATACCACGCATACCTTAAAGCAAAATGCCTTATGTGGAAGTATTGGTGTGGTCATGACAAAGCCTTGAACATCTTCGAAAATTTGTTGACTGAAATATAAAACCATATCCGAGCACAAATATTTTGAGAAGCTTGTGGAAGTTGGGGTTATGCGGTTAAAGGGCAATGCCACCATTCGAAAATTCCAATTAGCCTACTCTTTGTGTCTTTGGACTGTGGGAGTAAACCCAGCAAGCACAGAGAGAACGCCATGCCCTCAGGCCCAAAGGCAGGATGCAAATCCTTAACCCATGAGGCATGAGGTCACAGTGGTAACCACTAAACCACCCTGATGCCTGCATACCCAACAAATAGCCAAATGTTATGTATACTTTTGACGTCTAATCTAGTAAATAAAGCTGAAACAAGTTATTATTTAAAAAGGACTCATTTGAAAATAAAGAAAAAGATAGTTGAAATGACCTAAAACAGGAAATGTGTGAAAAATTGAGTTTGAATGCCTGTAGCCTAGCTGTATGTAAATGTTTGACTTCAATCACAGATTTAATGCTTAAACGTTAAGCTTCATGTAAAAAAATAATACGATGAAGGGCTCAAATCAGAAAATTTATTCTAAATCCACTCGCTTTCCACAAAGCTGTGTATCGTAGGGGTCTCCCATGATCCATTTCAAAGCACATCAAAGCCTGGCAGAAATCAATCACTTTTCTCCCTCTTACATAGCACATTTTTATGTTGTGCATCATACTGTTTTCAAGGCAACTGGCAGACATTCAGTATTGTACATGGTATGAGTAAGTGTATGCCTGCATGTGTGTGTGTGAGAGCGAGAGAGAGAGAGAGAGAGAGAGACGGGGGAGAAGGAGTTGTCTCTACCTCCTCACACAAAGAACACAGGATCTGGGTTAGCCCGCAGTGCGCATTTATACACACCCCTCCAGCGTCTGTAAGTGCACATAAAAGCCATCAATCTTCATTAGTGTCACAGAAGCCTGACTCCATTCAACAAATTATCATTGTTAGGCAAAATTCAGGCTGGCGTGTACGGGCCTGCTGTACTGTAGAGCTGCAGCTTCTGGAGCACGAGCTCATTTGCAGCGTTCAGAAAAGCTGCATCAATATCGCGCTCCTGCTCAAGTCCCTGTGTCCTTCAGCCACACCAGCTGTGTGTGAAGGAGAACGGGGAGATATGATAGCTAGGGAGTGTGAGGCCTGCGGTGTGTTGTTTGTAGGTTAAAGAAGGGGAGGGGTTGTGTTGAAACAGAATAATAGATGGTGAATGTGCACGGCAATTTGTTTTGGTGCGTGTCTATGTCTGAATACCTGTACTGTACGTCTTTAATGCTGGTCAGTGCACCAGTGGACCTGGTGACCGTAGGCTTACATCGAGCTGCCAGATCCAATGTATCACCTTTCTTTCCTCAAACGCACTCTGTGTCAGCTCACGAAATGCTGAGGTGTTTATATGCCAATGATTGTGTGTATGTATGTAAGATAGATGAAATCTGTTTTGTTCTCTGCTTCTGAAAAAACAAAATCTACAGTAATACATAAAATGTTCATGTTTGTTTAGACCACTAGCTATTTGCAAATTGAAAAGATGAAAAAAAATATATTTTAAATTGTTTTGACACATTTGGCCAATCTACCTTAACAAGTTTTTTAGCGAAGCTATAACTATTTCCAGACAATATTATGCAATAGTTCTTGTCTCCTAACAAGGAAAATTAACATAAAAATAGTCATATAGCCGTATGGAATTAAATTTGTACTAAATCCACTGTAACTTCATATGAGTCTCAGAAAACTTTGGAACGAGGGTTGTAGAAGTTGGACAAGATTATTTCCATCGCACCTGTGGTCGGGGTGACAAGCTTCACAGTCGGTGTTCAGAGCAGGAAAATTTATAACGACCAAGACCCATTGTAATATACTTCTGTGTATTTCAATTTTGATTTGGTTTTGATTGACATACTTGAAGAAAAAAAAAGAACTTCCGAAGAAGCATTGTAAAGTGTGGTTAAACCGGCTATTAATCGATCATGTGTGGTTTACTCAACATTGAACCGACTCCCATCTCTAGTGCTTATTATACATGCTACTGTATTCTCATCACTTGATGTAGTGTAATAGCTTATGTATTTGCCTACAAACTGTATTACTGTAATTGAAAAGTAAGAGCACTATCATATCACAACTAGGAAGCACATTAAAAGTAGTTTTGGGTTTGAGTCTCTGCCTCTTCTCAAGTGTAGTTATTTCACCTAGAGTGTTAAAGATTCTAACAGTTCCTGCTTAAATCATTGCAAGTCAACACAGCCGTAACACAGCCGAATTCCCAAAGACATGCATAAAGGTCATGCATTAATTTTCATTAAATTGGCCAGGGTGTCAAAGCACAGGCCTGCATGGTTTAGCCTTAAGAACTGCATAATCCTGTTCTAGCCAGGCAGCTTTTCCCTTTGTGAAAAACCTCCATCAGGCACTCACCTGGCCAGTGTTTCAGAACAGAGACAGACCTATATTGCAGTGTAATATAATGGAGAACAGCATTCCACAAGGGAGCACTTGGCTTAAACAGGCTCTCATGCTGATTGGAGGAGCCAGGCGATTGCGCTGACCTTTCAGATCCAAAAAAAAATGTGTACACGAATGTGTTCCTGTGTGTATTGGTGTGTATTTAGAGCAAGGAAGGAAGGAGAACCTGATTGATGGAGTCTTATTGTGAGTGTAAACTAGATGCCGGGCCAGTAGTGTACAGTACATTCACCCTGAATCAAAGATAAACAATCTCACAGGTGTCCGTCATCCCCCCCCCCCACCCCCCACCCCTGATGGCCACGGTTGTGTACTGAGTTACAGCAGGACTTCCCATAAACTGGATCACACCCTGATTCCCGACAATGTGTGTCCTCTTTCAGTTAAATGAGCTGCAGGACACCATGAAGATATCCGTTACCCACATATACTGTAGGTGACACTTGGATGCTCGACACAAATAAAAAAACGCTGCTTGCGAGAAGGGGCGAGCAGCACAACACTGCAGAAGATGGAAGCAACCTGACGAATCGAAATAGCTCATACTTTATAATACTCAGGCCATCGAATAGACAAGACAGGGAGTTGAACAATTGTGTCTGTTCATTTTTGCACTGCTTTAGTCATTAAAATATGCATCAGATTGTAGCCCTAAATTATTGCTGTAAATCATCACATTAAGTTGTTAATTCAATGAGAATCGCTGTTCTAACTGCTCTATGGATATTAGAAGTTCCTTGAGGTTTGGATTTTAATCAGATCCAGTGTTCCAGCAGGACTACAGCTCCCTAATTCCCCCATTCAGTTGAATAAACCACCTTAATGTAGCCATGCAGCACATTTTTAAGCTGTAGAATGTGACTGATAGATAAACTCACATAGGTCGTGTTGGCAGTAATATGAGGTGGCACTTTGAATGCTCTTTCATCTGCCTCAAACCGCTTATAACTGAACAGCACTTGAGCAGTTAGTGAGGAGCTGTGCCATGGCGTGCTCTCTTCTTTATCAGGGTTTCCTTAGAAAGCCGCAGATATATTTTTTTAGTATTTCACCAAGGCTACATAGCGAGTTGTGAGACCTGGATTATAACAGTTTTCGTCCAAATGCTATAAAGTAGCTATGGCATTGAATTGTTCCTTTTCTAGATTAACCTTATTAAATGATATTCGAAGGGAATTAAAGGTGGACGGATAATTTAGATTCAGTGATGTATCATGATTCTTTTGTTTGGCAAAACATGTATTGCATCAGTGACCCTGAAATCGATTCTTTTCAAATTTCATTTATGTTTGCATTTGAGGTGGTTAACATACTGTCGGTCTGAGAGGTTTCTCGAAGGGTGTCTGTTAATGCTCCAGCTGAAATACCTCTCAGATAATGCATATGTTCATACAGTACCTCAAACACCCTTTATATCACTCCTCGTCTGAACACGCAGTGTTAGTGTCTGTGTACAGTAAATGAGCTGCTGCTGAGTCCCACTCTACCAGAAGAAGTTATCTTCTTATATCAGCTCGCATTATGAGCAAAATTCAATCGGCTTGTTTAAACTAAAAGAAACACAAACACAGAAAAAAAAACAAAGCGCAGGAAATGTTTTTTTCTCATGTTTTTTTGTTTGTACATGCACACTGGAGACATGTTTTGAATCTCTTAAATGACTAAAAAGTAAATTTTGCTTAACACATGCCCTGTAGCTGTCCACTGTAACTTTTGATTCCTGACAGTAGTAGAAATTAATGACAGTCTTTCACTGTTATAGCCCATTTCTCATAAGGTTCGATGTGTGCTGTGTTCTGAGATATTTTTCTACTAACAAAAACGATTATAAAGAGTGATTATTTACAACTCTCTATTGATAGTCTATAGACTCTGTAGACCCTATAGAGTGTCATCATACAAATAATAGATTGTTATAAGATTAGCAGTTTCTGAAATACTAAAACCAGCCTGTCTAACAGCAACAAGCGTGCCACACAGTCACAGTCATCGAGATCACATTTTGTCTGATGTTTGATGTGAACATTGACTGGAGCCCTTATCTTGTGTTTCTATGCATTGCTCTGCTGCCACATTACTTGATGATTGGATAAATACTTACATGTGCAGGTCTTTCTTATTAAGTGGGAAATACTGTCAGTGAAAGGTATAAGCTGTTTACGCTTTAAACAATCCCCCCTAGGTATGTGTGAAACATTTTATTCGGAATTGATACAGAGCTATAAAAGTGCACGTAGAAACCAGGAGCATAAGTGTGTAAATGACATTGAGTCCATTTGTGCTGTTTTCTCCACCCTTTATTTCTGTCAGCCAGTTGTGCGTGAGTGATGTGATTTAGCCCTCCCACTATTTCTGTGTCCTTGTGTTAGGACACACAGGCTCAGCAGAGGGCTCTGTGGTAATTGCAGTGCTTAGGGCCTCGCACTTCACCTTCAATTACGCTTGCGCGTTTTTGTCATTTCTGCAGGAGAAGCGAGCGGGGTGGGCGGTCACATTTAAACATATCTTCCTAGCAGCTGACAGGAACACTTTACCTTCGCATCCTAAACGCCAAAAACATCTGGTCTTATCCCACTCTGCTGAGACACACACACATTTTGATTTTGCCAGTACATGACTGCCAATATTAAACCGTCACAGTACTGTAGCAGTGTTTTATTTTATTTTATTTATTTTTTGCACATGAAATGAGGTATACTGTGTATTTTTGTGTCAGTGTGTCTGGAAGCTGGAAAGTAGGATTGGAGATAGAGCTCCAGGATCAGATAACATCAGGGGGCTTTTCATAAAGGTAATTAAATAAACGCTGACGCTCACTTCATGAAGAAGACTTCTATTATCTGTATTTTTCCGCTTTATTTCAAGAGAATAATCTCTGGATCTCTTTGTAGGTCAGAGGTTGAGATTCTAGTCATGAGGTCTGATATAAAGTATTTGAGTGTCTGATTAGGGTTAAGTATGTTGTTCTTTACCGACCACAGACGACTAAAGGGAATTCGAATCTAATTCATCCATCTATTGTTATGAATGTCATGGTTTCTTTATATTTAAGTAAGGAGAGCCAGGGGTTCATTTCATTACTTGATGCACAACACAGAGGTAAGACTTCTGTCTGATTTGTCCTGTTTGGGAGAGAGAGAGGGGTCAGCTTTGATGATTTATGGCTGCGATGCTTCATACCAGCACAGAACGATTAATCTCTGCTGGGAAGACTTCAGGAGTACAACTTTAACCTCTGCCTCCCTCCCTGACAAACAAACACACACACACACACACACACACACACACACACACACACACACACACACACACACACACACACACACACACACACACACACCACAGGCATAGATGAGAATTAGCTGAGAATTGTTAAAGACACATCCCACCTGTGTGTTTCTGTATGTTATGTCTTTGTTTATGTTTAGAGTATTTTTAGTGCAATTTGATGGCAGATATAATCTGCTGTATCAGTATTAACAGTCAGTCAGTAAGAAAATTCATGTTATTTATTTTGTTATAAAGCACATTTAAAACATAAGTTGACCGAAGTGCTATACATACAGGTGGATAGCATATAAAACATAAAAACATACAATATAAGGTTTAGAAAGGAAAGTTCTTTGAAACTTATGTAGGTTCTTAACTTGACTTTCTGTGCAGCCCAGTGAGGTTACTAAAAGCACTTGCGAGTAGTTCATAGCTCTGAGGTCACCACATGCAGTATTAATAAAGAATAAGACTCAGATCGCCTTATTCAGTAGCATCTAGGCAACTGCTTATAAATAAAAGCACTTGCCTTTAACAGTAAAAAAAAGTAGAACTCTAAAATATAGTTCAGACAAAAAAAAAAGGTATAAAGGAAAAACTATTTTAGACATTTCACCTTGCTTTGATCCTGATCATGTTTAAATCTCATCAGCTTGCTAAAATACTCCTTCCATATAAATTCTACAAAAAAAAAAAATCTTTTGAACACAGGGAGAGAGATGGCTAGATAAAGGCAGATATTTCCAATGCTGGTGCATAAATAATCTTCCTAGTAATTAATATATTAATAAAAATTGTCCAGTTTTGTATAAAACAAAACTTGATCCAGCACAAACTATTTTTTTGGAAGACAACGTAGTAAAGAGACAGAAAAGGAGGAAAAATGTTGTAACATATTTGATGAGACCTGGGAATAGGTCACTGGACAGGCCTTAAATTGATGTCATTAAAGTATAATATTTATAGTTTTTTTTTATCTCTTTCGTGCTGCGTATAATTTTATTAATGTTTTAATAGATGAGCTGAGCAAGCACACATCTGCTATACTTACAGCTCACTTTAAGTAAGTGTATAAGTAAGGCCTCTGTAAGTCACAAGTAAGTGACACGCTCTTACATTTTAGCCACATTACAGTATGTTGCTGAGCCTAGACCTGACTAACTGAAGCAACCCCAGATCAGGTGAGGTACAGTGTCCACTGTCATGACTTCATCTTCTTCCTCCACTCTTTCTCTGACATAACCATCACTGTGGCCATCACAGGGCCAATCTGTACTCATCAGACCACATGACCTCTTTCCATTGCTCAAAAGTCCATTCTTTATGCTGCATAGCAAACTTAAGCCTTTTTCATCTGATTTGTGTGTTTCTTCTGATAATTGTAACAAGTGTGTTTGTGTGTGGAAATGCTCTTTCACTATTAAACTTTGCTGTTATTTCTACTGTTGATTTTTTTTGGGTGTGTTTAGGTGATTGTGGATCCAATTTTGATAATTCATAATTTTTCCCAAGCACACTTCTTTCCCAGGATTCCTCCAGGTGGTATTAAAGTTCAGTAATTTCATCAGTCTCCTTAGTTGTTTTCTTTGCTTGATCCAGGCCCATAATTCGATCCGTCTGAATCACTGTAACATCTTTTTTTCCTCACCACCCCAGGATGCATCTTTTGACAGGGTTGTTTAAGAAATGAGACGCTACTTGCTGCATTAGTAAGGGATAAAGGAATTACCAGTTGAACAAGGAGTAATTATGCAATTAAAGGCTCTTAAGTCTTTGCTTATTTAAATCCAAACAGTGACTTGTTTTGGCTGTGCAGCGTATTTTTTAATTCATATACAATTTGGTCTTTGAGATAAGGTTAAGCTGCTTTAATTTCTTCATTTTTCTTCCCATAAAAAAACTCTTTTCATGGAAAAAACTATTCAATAATAAATAGACTTATACTTAAGTCCTTGATATTTCATACAAAGGAAAAAAAATGTGTTACAAACTGTCAGACAGGGGCGCTAGTGTTATTTCTGCTCGTTGCTTGAGCAATTATCATGCAAGAAAAATCTACTTAAGTTCAAGGTCAGAATCCTGTGTAATTGAGAGGCGTCTCTGCTTTTGCAGATTTATTATGTCTGCACACACAAATCCTTCCCAGCTGTTCAAGCATCACGTAAGTCTGCTGTTATTTGATATCTGAATACCAATACAGAGTTTTTGCTGTAATAAACATCCTTGTCTAGAATACAGTCAGTGTGTGTTGTTGAGAAGCTCTAATGGCTTTTCTCTACTGTTGAGCTTTTGAAGCTTATCCACTATGATTTGTCTAGTACTGCACACACAGAGACTTTGATGAGAGCAGCAGTCAGCGGTTGTGTGCTTGATCTGCTCTGTGGGTTTGAGGTGCTAAAAGCCTTAATGCAATGTTTTACAGAGCAGAGATGAGCATCAGCCTGACTGGGGGCTTGGACTACCGCTGTACCACTCTATAACTCTGCCTCTCTAGCCTTAAACTGAAAAGAAGAGCATTAAAAAAGAAGCTAGAATCAGTTTGGATTAAAGTAATGTATTTCCTAGTTTTATAGTGTCTTGATACTTCCACCTTTTCTTCTATTTTGTCATCCGCCCCCACAGAAAAGAGGTGAAAGGAAAAGTGTCTCTTTATTTTATTTTGTTGGTCTTGTGGGAAGAGCTTTGATATCCATCCAATATATTCCCTACAGTTTCTCAATCGCACTTAGATTTTCTTTTTTTTTCATACTTACTTCATCTCGTCCTTTCCGTCCTACACTTTTTTTTTTTTTTTTGCCAGGACATTGCCTACTCTTGCACTCCCTCAATTCATTTCATTGTCTGTATTACTGACACAACTGGCACGCCATTTTTTTTACAGTATTGCCAAGGCGATTATAAGATTATCAGCATACAGTACAAACAAACAAAAGAATGCCAGCACAGTGTTATTACTTTAATCTAACTATAATAATCACTGTATAATTGACATTTGTTCCTCTTTTTCAATTGTTTGTGTAAGAACACTTACATACACTTGCACAAAATATTTCTCCCCTTCTCCCCAAAAGTATGTGACTTCTCCCCAAAATAGTCAAGAGTCTCTTACCTTCACATCTTTTTTTTTTTCCTCATCAAGATTTTTTGTATTCATCTGCATCCCCATCTGTCTCCCCTACCCTGAGGTTTTAATGTCTTTGAGCCTGGGCTTGTTTCTTAATTTATTAATGAATTTAATTATTTATTTCACCTTCTGTGATGATCATGGTACAGCTTTATTGGTGTGACTGTATCAAGTATAATGTTGCCAAACAAACCTTAAATTGTCAACTGGTACATCAAAAACATGTACCAAAAACAACAGCAAAAACAACAATAATATCATATTTCACACAAGCAATTTTACCTTTGTCGTGAACCTGTACTTGGTAGCGATCTGTCTCTGATTTAAATCATTGAGAGAGACTTTTGCAATTTATTTTATTTATTTTATTTACTTCTTGTATCAGTTTTCCGAAATGGATACAACTACTAATACTATTAATACTAATTATTATTATTTTTTTTTTCAGATTTTATATTGTTGAGTAGCAAGGTTTAAAATTTCACTAATTTCCCTGAACCCGTTATCAATCAATAGTGGATTAATCGTGTATAAATGAAGTTTTATTTAAACAATTTTAGTAGCACAGTCGCAACCAATTTATTGAGTGCAAATCCTCATTGAAAAATACGAATGATAAACATGCTGTACAGTGTCCAATACTGAGCATTGTGTGAACTGCACGTGTGTCCCTTGTGGTGTAGACTTTAATAGGCATGCAAGCTGTAGATAAATATTATGCAAAACAAACATTATTGATCAATAAACACTTTATTAAAAGCTTCTTAACAGCAATTAATCAATTAATTATCAATCGTTGAGATAGCTTGTGTGTAGTGGTATGTCAGTGGTATTGTTAAGTCCTGGTACTTAAGTGTCTGTCTCAGAGTGTTCTGTGCAGGAGATCATACAGAAGTCTGCTAATTTCATGCAATGTTAATCCATCCACTAAAAGCAAGAAATTTTGACACAAAATTAAAGTCTCAGGTTTTAAAGTCTGCAGAATCAATGGAGAAAAAGATGAGTAGTGCATGTGATAACTCAGAAAAATGACAATCTATTTCCAGGTCCTAAATCACCAACAGCATGCTGTCAGGTATTAAAGTCAACCACATCAGCACAGAGCTTTGTGCTCATTATAGCACTGCACTGAAGCAATGCCAAGTTTGTAGTCCAATTAAAGAATTACGGTATAATGGCCTTTATGTAACCTGTGAAAGAGAAAACACAGTGTCTTATAACAAAGTCTCATCACAACATATAAACACAGCATTTCATTACATCTTATACAACAGTTAGCTCCAAGTAATCTGATATAGAGCATAACAGCATTGGAATGTTTAACTCAGAGTCACAGGTGTCCTAATTACACTAACTGTCGGTTACCAGCATGGGTGAAAGTAGGTCGGTAAAGTCAGCAGTCCTGTTGAGAGAGCAACTGCCTGCCAAAATCTGTCACCATACATTTTGTAAAACGCACTTAAATTCCACGTGAATGAAGTCGACAGCACATCTAATATCATCTTAAATGATTTAAAATTTTGTCTGCTTACTAATTGCTAAGTTGTTCTGAAATGCGTCTGTGTTGTTTTGGTTATGGCTCACGAGAGCTACTAAGCTAACTAGTGCTGAAACGATTCCTCGAGTAACTCGAGTAACTCGATTACAAAAAATGATCAAGGCAAAATCTTTTGCCTCGAAGCTTCTTTTAATTAATTTTAAAAGCTTGCGTTAAGTTTTTGCGCAATTATTTGTTTGGCGTGACACAGCGCGCTTCCAGGTGCAAGCCACCAGTAAACACAGACGAAGAAGAAGTGCTTACGTCACCCACAAAGCGGAAGGAGACACAAACAGTTAGCTGGGTATAGATTTGAGGACCGTTCTGTTGCGGGCTGCAAAAGGGAAGGGAGTGATAAAAATATATTAAAATTTATTTTAAAGTGTGCCTTAGTTTTTTTGATACTTAAAGTCATTTGAAATACCCTTTTTTTTAAATTTTGCATCTGAGAAAAGGCTTTAAAATAAGAATGTATGGCACTGTAATGCACTTAATTCATCTCAGTCAACTTTAAGCTATTCCTTGTATTGTGAATAATGACAATGTTTATTTTTGAAAAAATGCTGTATGCATTTAAAAAATAAAAGTAGATTTTTCTATAAAGAAAATCAATAAATCTTTGTTTCTCCTATATATTTAAAATTTCTGTTTAATTAAGCAAAAGTACATTTTATGCAATTACTCAATTAATCGATTAAATTTTTGGTAGAATACGCAATTACTAAAATATTCGATAGCTACAGCCCTAAAGCTAACTAACTTCGAACACTTCGAAGACTGAATCCCAAATCCATCGTAACCCCTCATCATAGGCATTACTTGGTGTGTGAAACAAATCTTACTCACAGGCCATGGCCAAAAGTTTTGAGAATGACACAAAAATTAGTTTGTACAAGGTTTTTATGAAGGCAATTTGCATATACTACAGAATGTTTTGAAGAGTGATCCTATGAATTGCAATTAATTGCAAAATCCCTCTTTGTCATGAAAATGAATATAATCCCCAAAAAGAAAAAAAGAAAAAACATTTCCACTGCATTTCAGCCCTGCCACAAAAAGACCAGCTGACATCATGTCAGTGATTGTTAACAGACAACAAGAGTGTTGACGAGGACAAGGCTAGAATACACTCTGTCATGCTGATTGAGTTAGAGTAACAGACAGGAAGCTTCACAAGGAGGGTGATGCTTTAAATTATTGTTCTTCCTCTGTTAATCATGGTTACCTGCAAGAAAACATGTGCAGTCATCATTGCTTTACACAAAAAGGGATTCACAGGATAGCATATTGCTTCTAGGAAGATTGCACCTAAATCAACCATTTATTGGATCATCAAGAACTTTAAAGAGAGAGGTTCAGTTGTTGTGGAGAAGGCTTTAGGACGCTCAAGAAAGTCCAGCAAGCGGCAGAATGGTTTCGTAAAGTAGATTGAGCTTCAGGATCAGGGCACCACCAGTGCAGATCAGGAATGATCTGTTCGGGAATGGCAGCTAGCAGGTATGAGTAAATCGGAACACGCAATGAGATGTGGACTTTTGGAGAATGGCTTGGTGTCAAAAAGAGCAGCAAAGAAGCCACTTCTCTACAGAAAAAAATAGGATACTGATTTTCTGTAAAAGGTACAGGATTGGACTGCTAAGGACTGCAGTAAAGTCATTTTCTTTGATGAATCCCCTGTCAAATTGTTTGGTGCACCTGGAAAAAGGCTTGTCTGGAGAAGAAAAGGTGTCCTGTGTCATGCCAACTGTAACGCATCCTGAGACCATTCATATGTGGGGAGGCCAAGAGAGTGGAATTTTGCCTAAGAACCCAGTCATGAATAAAGAATGGTACAGAAACATCCTCACAGAACAAGTTTTCCCAACCATCCAAGAACAGTTTGGTGACTATCAATGCCTTTTCCAGCATGATGGAGCACCTTACCATAATGCAAAAATGATAACTAAGTGGCTCTGGGAACAAAACATTGAATTTTTGGCTCCATTTGGCGCCAGGAAAAACCCAAGACCTTAATTCCATTAAGATCTTGTGGTCAATCCTCAAGAGGCAGGTGGACAAACAAAACCCCACAAATTCTGACAAACTCTCAAATTAATCCTTGCAAAAACAGAAGCTCTCCAAGCATTGATTATGTGAGAATGGGCTGCCATCAGTCAGGATGTGGCTCAGAAATTGATTGATAGCATGCCAGGGTGAATTGCAGAGGTCTAGAAAAAGAAGAGGCAAAACTCTTTGTACATAATGTACCTGTTAATAAATGCCTTTGGCACTTATAAAATGCTTGTAATTATATTTCAGTACAAGATGTGCCCGCCACTTTGTTCACATGGAATTTAATTGCACACTTATAAGCATGTTTGAAAAAATGTACAACGCCATCTGTTAAATTTTGAAATTAACTAAAAATTTAACATGTTACAGTGACGTGTGCAGAATTAATATGTGAGATTGCATGTATTAAGAAGATTTCAAGTGCACACTCATAAGTGCGTTTTAAAAAATGTACAGCGACATCATTCTGAAGTTTGCAGACTAAACAGCAGTGATAGAAGGATAACAACTTCTCCCTAAACACGGACAAGACTAAGGACATGATAGTGGACATGAGAAAGGAGAAAGGACCTCATCAACCACTGTTGTTCGAAGTGGAGAGGGTGAACAGCTTTAAACATCTAGGCATCTCCTAAGGTTCTCTCAAACTTCTACAGATGCACGATCGAGAGCATCCTGACTAGCTACATCACCGTGTGGAACGGCAGTACTACTGTTATGGACCGCAAATGCCTGCAGAGAGTGGTGAAGACTGCTGAAAAGATTACAAGGACTTCGCTGCCATCCCTGCAGAGCATATACTATCGCAGAGTCCGCAGGAGAACTACCTCCATCCCGAGCACAGACTGTTCTGACCTCTTCCCTCAGGCCGGAGATACAGAAGTGTGAGATGCAGGACTTCCAGGCTAGAAAATTCATTCTTTCCCACTGCCGTCAGACTCTTAAATAGCTGCCAGGAGTTTATAATCATGGACTAACCAACTGGACTTATAACTGTATCTGACTGTTGACACAGATCTCAGGACATTCATTGTGGACTTTGTACAATCATCTGCACAATAATAATCACAGAAAAACTCCTCTGCACAATCACTGGAACAATCATTTACACAATTTGCACAGACCGTTGGAGCTTTGTCCCACACTATGGACTTTTTTCTCAAACATATTGCGGACTTTTCCACACTAGCTTTCCATTTAACTTCATTTGGGATTCAAGGAACCCGGAAATTGCTTGTTATTATAAGCCAGATTACTGTATCTGTAAATATGGGATTTTCCTCACCTTTGGGTACATAGTACCTGTAATTGTTTAAAACTGCCTTAACCTCTATTAATTACACTAACGCCAGCCACCAGCTTTACCACTTAAAGTTAGTCCTGCCAATAATAGAAGGATAAGTGTGGGAAAAGCAAAATACCTGGTTAAATAAACAAAGAAATCATGAAGTGTTTGTGGAATTGCTATATCAAAGCAATATCACACTTAAGGTTGTGCTGTACAGTATGAAAGCATGACCTCAAATGTGTTATTTCTTATTTATTAAATCTCATCACAAGATTTTCTTACATTTTGTCAAAACGTCATCACATCTCATCACGTCAACAACTTGTCAGAACATCTCATCATAACATTACACCACAATGTCCCACCACATCTCATCACATCTCAAGGCACCATCACATGACAACATCTTGTCGCAAAATCTCATCACAAGATCTCACCACAATGTCTGATCGTATCATCTCATCACAACACCTTATCTCAACATCTCATTGCAAGGTTATAACATCTTATCACAATGTCTTGTCGCAACGTCCCAGCGCAACATCTTGGCACAATGTCCAAGAACAGCAGCTCAGCATAATGTCCCAGGACAACATCTCACCTTAGCTAGCATCTTGTCATCTTATTGCCCTGCCCCAGCCAATCAGTGTTCACCTTGTTGGATCATTGATACATAACATGTTAGGATGTTGGAGGCATAATTTGTATAGTTTTGGAATCTGCATCATGTACTCATTACTGAACAGATGCCATGAATATATCATTCATTATACTGTACATTGGCTTGTAGTCAACCAGCTTCCTTTTGTATTAAATTATGCATGTGAGATGAAGCTGGGAAAGAAAGAGAGAGAGAGAGAGAGAGAGATTAACCCTTGTATTATCAATGTTAACATGTGTTTATACAGTATTTATGTTGATGCATGCATATCATGCATGCATATCTTTTCCTCCGCTCTCCTTCTGCATCTCCTCTCGTGTTGTAAAGCCTTCTGAACAATGCCAATTAACTCAATGTAAGCTAGTCTTCATCACCTCCCAGGCTGCCTAACGGTTGCTTTCATGAATGACTGACTCAGGAGGATTGATAATTGCAGCATTGGGTTCGAGTAGCTCCACCTTTTTTCAGGAGCCCTCTCCTCTCTCCAGTGTCTGCACTGCCATGCAGTAACCTCCCACTACCAGTCTTCCATTACAGAACACACCGATGTTAAATAGGAGATTGGTATCATTAAATTCACATTAAGCAGGCTGTAAAAATTGATATGGAAAGCATGTGGCAGTTTGATTTTGGTGCTGAAAAAGGTAAAGTGTATTTCAAAGAGTCACAAAGGAACATTGCTGAATGTTAATGCCTCTATTATCTCTAATGACAACATGGGAATATATATTTCTGTGTTTTTTCTTGTTTTTATTTCTTATCACACCATCCAGCGCTGTTGGTATTATCCCTTCTCTTATGATTAGGACTCGGATGGTATGAAACTTTCATTTTCTGATAACTGTTCAACAAATTTTTTTAATATATATTAGCTTAAAAGTGTCCCTGCTTAACCCTTTTAGGACTGAATGTAAAAATGAACCCAGGTTCAAGGTTTCTTAAAAGTTACCTGAGTAACTAATGCACTCCTTCTCTTAATTAATCATAAATGGTTAGTTAGAGTTATACTGGTGGACCACATCCACCCATTACAAGTCTCCATATTTGTTCCATTCATAGTATTCATTGTATTCAAGTTGAACAATGCAAATTTCCCTGAACAGCACAGCGCTATTAACAGCACCACATTTAGGAAAATACTGTAGTTACACTGATTGCCATAAAGCTCTGTAGGAAAAAAATCTATTCAGTGATATATCATGATTCATGTGACTGAAATTCTTGTATCGACACACTGACTCCAAAATTTTATATAGACCTATTTATAAAATTGATACTTATAGAATCACAATACAAATTGAATCAGCACCTACAGTACGTATCACGTGAATATCGTATTGGGTGTTCACTGGTGATTCCCGTCCCTAGTAGCAAGAGAGTTTGGATGAATGTTCATTTATTTTGCTAAGGCTTACTTATTATGAATATTAAAAAATGCACTTTGTAGGAAAATCACATCAGTTTATTTATCAATACCGATAGTCCCCGACTTACGAACGAGTTCTGTTCCGGGAGCACATCTGTAAGTCTGATTTGTTCTTAAGTATGACAAAGTAAATATTATATGCCTTTGACACAAATATACAATGTAAAGCATACCAATCCACTTGACTTTATTTGTCTCCTTTCCCCACATGAACTTTATTTGGCTAATATAATCGTGTCTAAGGAAATGAATAACACGTCAAATGTAAGAATGTTGTCTCTGCATCTTTAAATTGCAAGGGGAATCCCGTTCACCATTTTGTCTCAGAGCTGTTTTCCACTGTATTGGACTGTGCACTCTGTTTTGTTGGGAATTTTCTAAAATTAGGATCATTCACCCTCAGGACAACTTTTCAGGACAGCCATTTTCTATCATTGTGCACACACAAGATACAGGACATTATTTTATTCACTTACACACTTTTGTGTATAATTGTAAATATCGGTATCTGGTGCACTGCAGTGTCTATTTTTTGTACAATACACTTGAGCTACTTCCGTGATTGAACCAGAAGTAGAACCGTGGTCCGTTCATATTTGCGGAAATTCTGGGACAACATATATTAAATTATTGTACTGGTACTCCCTCAACCCCCTCTCCTGACACCTCCCTCCTAACCATAGGTATGACGTGCTTCCTCTCAGAAACATGAAGCATTTTTCAAATGATGCTCATTCTGCATGACGAGGATGTATGTGTCCTCTTTAACATGATAAAAGTGTGCCTGTGATAGACAGAAGAGAGAGGTTTATGCAACGACCCCCCACCGCCCCACACACACCCTGTTGCAGCTAGTTTTGCTCTCTTGCACTACCATGCATGGATGCATCATGATTTCTGAATGATAGGAAAAACTTTTTTCTGTTGAATCACTTGGAAGTCTACAGAGATACTATTTGTCTTGCAACTCTCCTAGGATTTATCTGTGCTGTTAAGTTAAATGATGATTTTTCAATCTCTGAATGCAATAACTAACTAATTAACCACATAACTAACTAAATAAACAGACATTTTGAAGTATAAATAAATAAAACGGTATAATTTAATCCCATGTAAAAGCTCTGTGGTATCCTTGCAGCCTTGCACAATTGCATCAGTCTATCAGGGACTGAACAGATTAAATCATGTGTGATTATTTTCCCATTCTCTGTAAAGATGTGCAATTTGTTTTTAATATCTACAAAATTTACTGAAAAGCCAGAGACCTTTTTTCTCACATTGCAGTTGATTACAGGATTTTCACTGCAAAAGGGTTGTTCTCCTTGCGTAAGAGCACAAATACAATTTTTGCTTAACTAAATGTTTAATAGCCTGGATTTTAATGAATAAATAAATAGGCAGTGGTTGTCTTGTTGTGTGCCTGTACTCATGTATGCATAACTTAAATGTTCTCAATCTGGATTTTAAAGTTCGCTTGTTTGGGAATGATACTGTATATACTGTAAGTAGTAATACAGTAAATGTCTCTTCATTATATTGATGTGTATAAATAGTATTAAAAAAAAAGGATTGAAAGGCTGTCGAGCTGCTTGTTCTTTTTTTTGCTGTATATCAGATCAGATCATACATCTAACGGTAAAGTCCTGTGTCTTTATTCAGTCTGTGGCCTCTCCTTTACAGATTGTGTGGTTTTTGTGTGCATGTACACACATGCGGCAGACTGAGGTTAGTGTCTACAGTATATTGATCCATTGCTTCCAGGCACCTTTTTGTCTCTTTACAAAGCAGACCCACACAATTCCACCAGTCTAGGATCTCCGCTGTCTTTTTGTCCTCTGCTATAATCGCCGTTTGGTTTCTGCCTCAAGACTTTAATCTCACCCTGATCCCACTCATTGCATCGGCTTTCTCTCATCAATTTAAATGTTCACACTTTGTGACTCTGGCTCAAAATAGTCTCAGACAGCAACGTTTAGCCATTCTCTCTCATGCAATTGTCCTGAGAAGGCACTCCAAACAATGTCACAGCGGACATTGCAAGTAATGCTCATAACAGTCCTGATTAAATTTTTTTGCAGAAGGTTGAAATAATATCTCATTATTCCTATATTTTACCCCTTTACTCCTGGTACAGGGGTCAGTTAGGGTGCTCAGACCACTGAGGCCCCATTAGTTAAAACAGAAGTCATTTGTTCTAAATGTTTATCTATCAAGCAGTGGCAAGGGGCTACCTTGTGCTGTGAAAAGAATAGAAACTAGAATTTATGTCACTAAATTAGGTAAGTAATGCTGGACGAATATATAAAGAGGCTGCAGTCATGAAGTGTTTATTGCAATTTTGTGATTGAACAATTTTATAATCTTTGTTATAAATATTTTATTTTGTTCTAAACAATTTTGTTCTAAACAAACTTAGCTGATTATTTGCCAGTACCACTCAGGATGCTATGCTGTGTGAATAGTTTAGAGTGCTTCATCTCCAGGATTATAGAGGAAAGGCAACATTTTCCACATGCAAGCATATACACTACCAGTCAAAAGTTTGGACACATGGTCTTTTCTGATTTTTATTTCTTTCTCCATTGTAAAACAATGCTGAAGGCATCCAAAATATGCGGTAATCGCTTTAGAACGGTTGACATTGAAATGTGTCTGCTAAATCAAATACACAGTATGATATGAGGTGAAATGCTTGTACCGACTGCCCATGAGCTAAAAATGTAAAAAGCAATTAAAGTATTCAAATAAAGAATATGAATTAAGAATACAATTTTAAAAAGAGTATAAAAGAGAAAATATTCAAATAAATAGTATAAATAATGAAATAGAAATATAATAGTTGAAATTATACAAATATAGAAAAAATATAGATGCTACTTATTCTCTGTAAAGCCTTCATATCGCTCCTGGTTTTTATTTATTTTTACATTGTAAAATAATTGTAAGGTATCCAAATGCAATAATCTCCTTTGAACAGTTGAAGAGCTGAGGTACATTTTGGTTTTCGGGTTTTTTTTTTCGGTTTCTTTCCTGGGATGGTCTTCATGAGAGCCAGCTTCATCATGGTGCTTGATGGATTTTGAAAATGCAATGAACATTACTGTTCTTACAAGAACTATTCCAGAAAGGCTGACCCCTGTGTCTTAAAATAACAAAATACCATAAAACATAAAATAAAAAATAAAATGACTGTTAATATTATCTAATTCCATATGAGTTTTATGAAACACTTTTGACTGGTGCTGTATAAAACAAATGCTTTTGCTCATTGATGTTAATGGAATGAAAAAGACTAGAATTAGATACAGTACAGTAAGTAGCTAGCTACCTACATTAATATTTAACGCATTGGTATAACACAGGTTCTTGGCTAGCTTTCTACTACTAGCTTTCTCATCATGAGCCTGGTGAACAATCAACCACTGAATTTTTAGAATCGCACCAACTCAGATCAAATTAACTTAATAGTCATTTCAGTTTTCTGAAAAACTATGATATTGGCAGCCCATAGTTTTAAGCTGAACATTTAATTGCATATTAAATTATATGATTGATGTAGGTCTTAAGTAAGGTGTCTTTAAGGGCCCCAACACTTTCAGCATATGTCCTGGCTTCAAGCATTTAAAAAACATACAATAAGCATTTGAAAAACATACTTCCAGATTAATTTGATGATTATGTTCTATTAAACTAGTACATGCCAGATGACTCACCGAAGCGACTTTAGCAGCTGGCAGTGTTTGTTCAGAAACAATATCTCCAATAATAATTAATTATATGGAATGCAAGACAAATCTGTGTGTAGTTAAACAGATGCAAGTGGATTCTATTATACATCATACCATTTGTGCCTGAGATTATAGCACATCTTGACCATACTGTATACAGCATGAATAGAAATAGATGTACTATGTTTAGGCGTGTGGTTAATCTTCACACCAAAACCATTTATCCGCTCCTTAGTAACCGTTTGTGAATTAAAAAATTACAAATAAATGTCAAGTACATCTGAAAGTCACAATCATTTAAATTGTCTAATTTTCTATCCCCAATATGCCACCTCCTGGGATCTGGTCCACACTAATCTGATTAGATTAAATTCATACTGAAGATGAATGAATGAATAGGCAGCATTGAATTTAGGCAGGGAAAAGTGCATCATATTTTGCTGTATTACACATCTTGAGGATGTGGGTAATGGTGGTTTTGGCATGTACATGAATGTGTGGGTTCAGTAACTGCAAATGTAATTCAATATTTCTACACATTTCAATAACAACCTTGGGTCAGGCTGGGTGTTGGAAAGTGAAAAGAGTTTTAGATTTTAGTTTGCATGATGGCTGACGTATTCTGCATATAATTGCTACATTTTGATGCAAACAGGTTAAACAATCAACCTACTGTACATACAGCAAGTAAGTAAAGATATAATTAGTATGGTATTGCTAACATATTTGCATATTTTACTGTATTTATACTGTATTTTACTGTACTGTTTACACTGAAATGTGTATTTTATTTGAATGCGGTTATTCTTACCTAGCGGAGCTGATTCAGTAAACCACACATGCATTAAACATGTGTTACTTATTTGGTCAGTATGGACTGTATGTGAAATTATGAGACAAATTAAATTTCTTGGAAAATATAGTTTGTTCTATTCATCAAAACAACAAAACAATGCCTGACAACGAAAGCTGCAACACCTTTAACAGTTGTTTAAATAAGCACCATATCCTCCAGAAATGTTAGGAAATGAGTGGCTCAGTAGTAATATATCACCATATGCATGATCTTGCCACGTTACGCTTGGCTGAGATTTATTGTTTACACTCTGATGAGCACTTTACACATCTTTGCACATAGATATCTTCACTAAATGTTAACAGAAAGCTTAGACTGAAGAGGTTTATTTAAATGGAAAAACGGCAACAGCTGCTGTTATATAAAATTTGTTGGGCATAATATAGTCTAAAATACCTAAAGCCCATTTTAACTCGGGATTGGCTGATTCGTTAATGATAGATCATAGATGTTTCAATTTAAGAAAAACACTTTTACAGTCTTCAAATATCATAACACAAATCATTCACATTGATTGTGATTTGATCAATTTTTTTTTATGTCTGTCCTATTCATTAAATCCACAGGTTTTTGTTTCAGATCTGATGGACATCTATTTTTCAATTAGATGAAAATCGCAATGTGCAAAAATTTTAATGAATCGAATCAACAGTCAGTCTATCATTCACAGCTCTAATCATATCACAGTGAACTTTTCTTATTATCGAAACCTCTGTTCTTTGGGATTTTTAAAAGATATATATAAATGCATGAGAAATACAGTATGTGGTTTTTCTTCTGTACATGTGCATGTTTGCAAGGTTATTTATTTAGTTTTTCATTACATTATTTTGTTAAATTTGCCAAGCCACCAGACAGGAAAATTCCGTCAGCCCTGCTATTCATTCGTTGCATCAGTACATCTTAGTATGCGTTTTAGTGTAGATTACTGCAGACCACACAGAGTGGCAGATTTGCTGAGTGTTCATGCATGTCCCAACACATTCTGCTACAGTGATGCCACTGCACTTAGCATTTTGTGAGAAATCCAAACATATAGCTCAGCTAGTACTATACAAGCTGACATCAGGACTCATTTATGCAAGTCATGGGAAGCATACACAGTTATTTCTAAAGAATTATTCTATCCTCTGCGTTTTGAAAAGACAGCTTTTTAAAACCGCGCTTTAAGGGCCAGAACATTCTTTAATTTTTTTTATCAGTATAATGAATGTGCTAGAACACATGGTTGCTGATCAGGTTCCACCTCTGAATCCATCTCTTGTACCTCTGCACAAATTGGACTATAAATGGAAATTTTGGATAAGCCTTAATTGTGACAGTAAGAAATAGTTCCACTTCATCGTCAGGACACACATGAGTACTCCTGTTTGTTATTTTTGTTTTAGAACTTTAGCCTCCCCATGAACCGGACCAGGATGAAGCAATTACTGAAAAATTTGACCGTGATCTTTGACTATGTTGGTCTCTTTTGGTGCATTTCTCTTTTTCTGACACTCAATAAGCATGCTCTCAGTGTTATTCCTGATTTGTCTGACATTCCAGTTTATGAGTCTAGCCAGTAAAATTAAGTCTAGTCAGCCTACAAATACAAAAACATACAGTATGCTGTCACTCAATTTGAGGGCTTAATTTAAATTTCCTTCGAAGGCTTAATTTAAAGGGCAGTTACATCACAGCGTTGTGACTAAGGCTGTCCCGTTTTTGAAGGCTTCTATAAATGTGGCCAACAAATGCAGTTTTCTATCTCCTGACAATAAAGGATCCAACTGGTGGGTTCTTTGCGTCTCTACCTATTAGGTGATTCCTTGCAAGCCGGGGAAGAGAGGATGGCAGACGCGGGACCCAAGGAGTATGCTTAAGCAGTATCACATGACATACAGTAGTAATGCTGTTGTGCTGGTTATCAGCACGGCTGTGACATTGATAGCAGATGGATAGTTATTTCAACACATCAACTAGTGCCTTTGATTAGCGTTTACAGAGGGATTTGGAATTCAGCCTTGTGTAAGAAGCTTTCTAGCTCAACCTCTCCCTCTCTCCGTCTCTCGAGCTAACATCTCCTGGCTTGTCTCTGGGCGAACCTCTGTACAACTCTTTGTTCTTCAGGATTTCACCAGGACATGTTAAAACGGTTCATGTTCTTTGTAGTAACAGATGTACATGACACCAGGCGTTTGGCCAAACATATAAATACTTTTATATTGTTAGTCTTTTGCTGTTAATAAATAGAGACCTCTCTGACAGACATCGTGTTTGACTGTGTCTCTCCTGGCACAGTAAGTTTATCGAAGCAGAACGGACAGACCAAGCAACTCCTTTATTTAACTATGAAACTTTACAAAGATGTGTTTTTGTCCTATAATGCATCCGTGACTGTACTCTCTCTTCTCAGCACTGCATTCTGTACAGATCTATTTTCACTCAGCCAGCTACCGACAGTTAGTGTGATTAAAAACTGTAGAACACCTGGGACGTAGAGTGATACATATACAGTACTGTGCAAAAGTCTTAGGCGCCATATTATTTGTAGTACAAATTTTGTTCTATAAGTTTATTATGTCTGCATTACAAGACCATTCCATACAAAGATACACTAAAATTAATGAATAAATAACATTACAGAATAATATTTGCATGCCTGTAAAGAAAGCGACATATTAGATGACAGACCAGTTTTCAGATGCGAAAAAAAAATCATCAATAATGTAGGCTCCTGGGTTTTGTATGAAAATAGAAAGGAGCGAGTTTGATGAAGTTACCAAAAGTTGCACAGTACTGTAGTTAAACGTCACAGTGGTCATGATTGCTTAGTAGGAATTAACTGTTGTATAATTCATATTATATTGGTAAGTTGAATAATATTTATACTAAATACATAAGAGGACTGAGGTGAACATGTGCAGGTCTGGAGGTGGTACCCAGCTGACATGCGGGCATGTGACTGAAGAGTGATGGCAGTGGGCAGAGGGGCAGAATGGGCCCATGTAGGGCAGCAGCTCGTGCACGCTCCCTAGAGCAATTCCTCTTGCTGGCTTGGCCAACCGGCCCCTCCCAGCTCTCCTTGGGTGTGGCCGCAGATGGGAGTCAAACTTGACGTCCAGCAGCTGGGCGGGGGACTTAACGTGAAACACAGCGGCCTTTTTTCCTCTTTGGTGGCAGAAAAAGGGACGGCTCTACGCAAGAGTGAAAGTGTCGCTTGTGTGAGAGCTTGTGCTGTCGTCTTACGGCTGTCCTTAAGACGAAGATCAAATGGCCGCGTTCAGTTCAAGCTTTGAAGTCCCTGGGGGTGCATGACATCACCACGCTCGCTTGTCTCTCGTCGCATTTTTAAGTCTGCTGCGTGACCCTGCTCTTTAAACTTCCAGACATCAAGCTAAACTCCACACCTTGTTTTTATAGTGCAGGAAAAGGTTAAAGTTGATACTTCACCAGCCGTGCCCTTTCTAGTGACCCCGTCCCTTCGAACAGCTGCAGAAGGGGAGGCCACCTACCTAGTTAAAAAAGGTTTAGGTGCACGAAAGGTTTAGTGCACGCCCATCACAGGCGCACGCTATGACACAAATTAAAAATCAAAAAAGTAAAATACAGATTTCTACCTCCAAACGTTTTCTCTGTAACTTGTCCAATAGCTGTGACATTGCTAGGCAAGAAACGACTAGTGGCGCAAATAGGAAATACTTAGAACAGGACATCTCATTTCGTTTAGGCCTTTGCATTCTATGCAGGCAATGAAAACCACGAGCCTACGAAGACCAAGTAGACTGCATCCTTTCAGGAATTCAGCTCCTGAATTGAGACACAGCTATACTTTTCCATTGAAATTGCACACTCCTAATCACTGATCACACACACACCACTCCCATTTATATAAGCACCTAGTTTGCACACAGTCAGCCTGAAGTAAGGTTTAGGGAATTTCTGATCTGTACATACCATCTCCTTTGTTTCCATGTTTATTATTCTGGTCCTGACTGCTTTGCTTTAGTTTTTGATTTGAAGAGTCATTTGCTATTTACTGATCGTCTGACATTTTGCTTGTACTTGGACTCATGATTTTTTTCTCATATTCCCAAGCTGTTTATCTGTCTGGTTCCTGTAATAAAGCGCAGTTTGCAAATGTACTGTATCAGTTTCTGCTGCCATGGCAGTAACCACCGCAGACATATTTAAGACTACATGTAGAATAAAATACTTTTGCCAACTAACTGGCTGATGGTGTGTTGTCAGATTGAAGAGATACTACATGTATGTATATTTTACTGTACATAAAATGAATAGGTTTCTCATCAAAACATGATTCTGGTGTTTACATAATTTTTTTTAAATACCTATATAATCTACTTGTTTAAATTATGAAGTAAAAGAAGAAGAATCCTTTATTGTAATTATACAAAGTATAATAGGATTATGTAGAGTGGGTAATGGTAACATGATCCAGTTACATTCATAATCCTTTTGAGGATGCTGCCTCAAAAAAAAAAAAAAAAAAAAAAAACTTTTAGTAGGAGACTTGTGAACTTACTTCAACACTGCTGTGTTCCATTCCACAGTGTACTTTAAACAGCAAACTCTGTTCCTTATTGAGGGAATGTTGGTAAACTGAACATCCCTGTGTAAAATTCCTCTATTCGGGATTCCCTGCAGCATCACTAACACAGATATTACTTTTCCTTGTGCGTTACCCTGGTAATATAAGCTACTCAGATATCTGTTGCTGCTAGTATGAAAATTTCACACTACTGAAATAAAATAGTGGTTATACACTGCCCTGCCAAAAGAAAAGAAAAAAGTCACCACCTGGATGCATCTAAGCAAATAGGTACGAGTCGTCCATTTGGATAAATACTGCAGCGATTAATATGTTTCAGCTGGTAACAAGTTATTTAACTCTAACTGATGCAGTGTGATCATGTATTTCCTAAATAACCATGTCAGCTCATGCAAGTTTTTGTCTTTTTTTGGCTGGGCAGTTAGGTGCAATAACTGATTATCTTGCTTGTCCATTTCCAGCACAGTGATGAACCATTATTAACTTGTTCTGTACTGTTTGCAGTTCATTTTAAACTGAGCAGCTATGCTCCATGATCTTTCTTACCTAGCTGAATACCCTGTGCAGTGCATTTCACAGGGAACTACTAACCAATCAGAATGCAGCCCACATGTGACATAGCATAACAGGCACCTCCCAATGCATTTGATCATGTGGGGTCATGGAGACGTGAAACCACTTGTGCGTACTCACACAAGTGGTTTTAAATCAGTAACACTGTTTTTTTAGTTAGTTTGTTTTAATTAACGATTATGTGGGTGGGTGTGGCTAAGGAATTTGCTTCTCTATCTTCATGCATCCTTTTTTATGTCAAAAGAATTTCATTTATCAAAATGGATACAAACTAATAATTTTTTAAAGAGAATTTATACAAGAGATGTGGTATTCATGAAAATCTACTTAGTATAAAAAAGTATTCTACAAGAGCTCTTAAGCTGGTATAATTGCCATGCGATTGGACTGATTAGACTATCAAGTTTAAATCACTTTTTTCATTTCAATTACACACATAAATTTAATGAAAGTCTTTCATTTCATATTATTAACTTGAAATGAAAACAACTCAGAATGAATTCATGAATTCAGATAAATGTGATTAGCCATTAAATTAGGTGAAAAAGCAGGAAGAGAAAGAATTATCCTGCTCTTACTGTGGCTGACTTGTTGACATGGCTGAGCTGCTTTACTGGAATATGTAGCACACATTGTGCTTGGGGAAGCAATCTTCAAATATTTGTCACTTCTTGTTTTCAGTTGTGTGAATTATGTTTTCTTTGTTTTTTGTGGCTGTGCTTATGATTTGTCTTCATCCAAATAAGTACATAATCACGAGTAAATCAGTTATGGGGGGAAAAAAAAACCTTAGGCAGAACCTTAGATCTCTGTCCTAACTCTTTATACTGGAAATTGTATGTTCTTCTGTGAAGTTACCATGCATACCTTAATCTGGTGAAGAACCACATTTGGTAACTTTGGTGGGTTTTATATATATATTCATATTTTTGTTAATTATTGTATTTTCGCATATTTAAATTCATTTATCAGTGTTTTTAATAAATATATATTTACACACACACATACATGCACACTTTTAGAAAAAAATTATTACCCTAGACCCTATTACCAGATGGAGAACCATATATGGTAATTTGATTTGCAACATAAGAATGATAATGAAACATTTAGAAAAAAATTACAATAAAAAAAAATTGGTTTGGGGAAACCATTTCCTACTTTCCTACCGTTATAAATGAGTGCTCTATGATGGTCTCCACGACCATCTAGAGTAAATATTTTTTCCTAAATGAATAAATGTACAGTATGTATACAGTATAACATAACTGTAAATTTTATATATACTGATTATAAACATAAAAATGTTCAAAATACAAATCTTCAAAATTTGTATATGAAACAAAAAGGCAAAAAATCTGACCAATTCCATGGAGGTTACCACATGCTGTCTTTTTCTTGATTAATGTTTGAGTAAGGTGGCATGCTCTACTGTGTGTGTGTGTGTGTGTGTGTGTGTTTGTATGTGTGTGTGTGTGTGTGTGTGTGTGTGTGTGTGTGTGTGTGTGTGAGAGAGAGAGAGAGAGAGCTGTGCTAGCAAGCTTTTCTACAATTGTCAGTGGCATGAGAGAAGAGGGAAAAAAACAGGACGACTGCAGTGCCAGAGCCCGTCAGATCAGATTGGATCAGATCCAATCACTGACAATGTGTCCGGCTTCGTGCTGTGGAGCCCGCCAAGCTGCATTAGTGTTTGTGCGACTGTGCACTGCGTGTATTGGCTTGGCCTGCAGAGGTGCCGTAGGCCTTCTCTGACAATGTGAATGAACAGAGTGGGCTTTGCAGCAACTGTATTAAAATTTACTGTAATAGTTGATGCCTGTGGCTATCTGTTGATATGCAGTGCGTCCACCATTGAGTCACGAATGACCGAACATTATTTAGTAGCGATGGTCGGAAAAATAGACTCGGTTACATATCGCGATTCTTTTGTTTTGCAATCCATGTATTGCCACACTGACTCCAAAATGAAGTTTCAACATTTTTATTTTAATTCATATATCTTTGCATTTGAGGTGATAAAATTTTGTCAGTTCCTCTATAATCCTACAGATGGTGCGTTCTAAATTATTCACACAGTACCAGGCAGCACAGCGAGCTGTGTGGTAGAAGCAAATTATTTGCTAAGTTGCTGAAAAATTGTGATACTAACAGATTCGCGATACAAACCGACCATCGTATCATGCGATGCGATTGCGATAGCAGAACAGCAATGATACTGACATGTCATACAGCATGTGTGGTGCCGGTCCTTGTGTTTTAGACTCAGTGGCATGGCTCATAATTGCTCTGCGTTCTTACGATGCATTACAGTAGAGCACAAACAAATGCAAGAAGCAATATTATTAATAATATACTATTAATCAAATATTAAGTGGGCCAGTATATCGCACAAAAATAATTGACTACATAAGGTTTTCGGTTTATTCTGTTCTAGTATGCGCAACAGTCTTGAGCCACCCTTCATTTCTTTATATCTTGCTGGGAAAATGAGACCCAGGTACAGTAGAGTCATTTATTCCAACATGTGCAAATCTGTTTTTGTAATTCTAACAAGCTTTAAAATCAATATTCGGTACAATCATCGTTATTCTTCTAAACAGCCCAAACTATATTAGGTCGGAAAGAAGAGGTTATTTCCTTTAAGTAATCTTTTAAATTCTCCAGCCTTCATAAAAGGACATTGCAACGCTGTATCGAGAAGATCCCACACTGCTTCAATAATGTTGAGATCCCGGAAGGCGAATCCAGGACTGATAATGTTATGTCGTGCTTTTTTTTTTATATCGAGGTGTGCTCTGACTGCATTGACAGTGTGTTCGAATTAGAATACATTAAAAATCAAGAAAGTCTGACTCTTTGGTTCAAAATTTGAAAAGGACTGAGGGGTGACTCAAGACTTTTGCATCACGCTGTACATTAGAGCTGTTTGCACACTAGGCACGACTGCTTCTTACCATGCCACCCACTCCTCCAGCTGGCCAGCTTACACATTAGTTATGTTTTTCTGTACACAAGTACACTTGCATATCTATACACGCCAATAGTAGCAGGATGCACCTAGTTGGTTTGCGAGAAAAATAGTACATGCGACGAGAAAAAAGGTCATATCTTTAAAATCAATATTAATCCTCACAAGGCCTAATATTAATGATATTTTGGAGATGAAGTCAAGGACAAACCTCCCACCTGCTTTCCTAATTTGCGATTATCATGGAGTTTACAGGATAAGATTGTTATGTGCTGCACATCTTAGAAGAGACAGGCGATATTGCTGACGTATGGTTCAAATTACAGTAGCCAACCACTTCTGTGTTTAGGTACGCTTAGCTTTTATACCTGATTCAAGTTGGACACTAAGGCCATGTCCAGACGTACCTGGGTGTTTTTTTTTAATTGAGATTTTTCTCTCTGAGGTTTTGGCCTTTACATGCAATCCACATGCAAAAGCAGTTTTGTTTGTTGAAAACTGAGCTTTTGTAAAACTCTTTCCAAAGTGAAGATTTTCCCAAACTCTGTTTTCAGTGGTGTTGTTTAAAACAGAGATTTTGGATTGTTGTAACGTGACCTTGTATGCTGATGATGTCATTGTGTGCTAGTCTCCTTGATTTGAGGATATTTTGTGCAATAGTGTAAAACTAGTGACTGAGTTAATGCTGCTTAATAGGATTTTTACATGCCTGTTCATACACGAGCAGTTACTCGCACATAACGTTAATGAACAGAGGTGCCTGAATGTACTACGAAGCTCATTGCTGCTACATGCAAAACACAGATGACACAGACCCCTCAGACAGCGACAGCAGTTTTGGATGAGACCCGGATGGACTTCTACATGGCAGAACCGGTAATGACGTTTGGTCTAGGCTCCTGATTGGCCGTCTGTTGATTAGGGATGCTCCTAACAGCACTTAAACAGGGCGCTTTGTGTTTTCATGGGGACAAAGATATTTTTAACACGTAGCTTGTGTGGACAGAAAGAAAAAAAATACCCGGCTATGTGTAGACATGGCCTACTCTGTGTCCGAGTACACTGTACCATGCTCGAGACCACTTAATGGGCCCAAGCACGGTACGCTGATCCACTGATTCGTAGCGCGCCAGACTTTGTCTGGCTTTGTTTGACCAGGGTCCTTAGCGATGGAATGTTCAGTTCACTTTTACAGTAGATAATGATCTAATGCTGTAATATAGCCAACAACTTTATTTCCTCACAAATCCACCCTACAACTCGGCATTCTTCTCACAGCTAAACGCGTTTGTTTGTCCAATGTAGCAAGCTGTGGTGACGGAAGTGTTTCAGTTGGCTGCAGTGTGAATGTACCAAGAAAAAAAAACACTTTATTTGAAATATGTACCCTCCTGAGTACCTATAAGTGTCCACTTAGAGACTATAGTCTATTATTCTCTTAGACAATTCATGTTAGTCATCCTCTAACTCTTCAACAATGATCAGGAGCCTTTCGGGGGGTGGACGGTTCTCCAAGCAGCGGTGGCATCGGGGTATTTTAGAGTCTCAGTAACACTGCAATCACACTGGAGTGAAAAAGAACTGCTCTGAGTTTACCTACGAGAGGAAGATAAACACTAGTGAAGATAAGAGGACAGTAAAACCATGATCAAGAATACTAATGGCCAACTGTGTAAATGATACACTGGGGGCTGCTGAAGTTAGACAGCGGTAATTACAACTCAGCTAAATATGCCAGAATTGCACAACTGCACCAAGAATTTGCACAGTCATGACATCCTTGTAAATTATGACTTTAAATAAGGCTCACAGCACATCTGAAGTGTAATTGTGTGTGTAATTATGTATATGAACTGAATTGTGTGATTTGACCTTTAGGCTGCATAAGCTTGCCAGTTCTCCTTGATTTTCCAATAAAGTGTAACACTGACACTAGTGTACTGGTACACATGAGTACAGGTCAGAACACATCATCTTCACTCAGGTGTGGATCCAAACAACCAGCATGTACCTACCTACTGTAACTCAGATACACGGCTTCTCACATGAATCATCCAAACTGCATGAGGTTGTGTATTTCTGTAGATGTTGGCCAGGGAAATGAAGAGAGAAACTATTTATTTATATAATGATCTGATCATTTATTCAGTGCCGACCATGTGTCCTCCATGCTCATGGTTTAATCATCTTTTCTATCATCTTATTTCTGCACTGAGAAAGCACACTAAACCAAATGGAAATGGACTAAAAGCATCAAATGGTCTTGATTCCGATTTGGTGGCTGGTTAAACAGAATAGAACTCTCCGCATTGTTAATCGAAATGTAGATGTAGGGTCGTAGACTGTGCTTTAGTGCAAAGACGGTTAAAAAAAAAAAGAAAAAAAAAGAAACTATACTTTTCCTCAGAAAGGAACAAAGAGCACTGAGGACATCAAGAGGTAAAGGTAGCGGTGCACTCACAGGACTGAAAAGGTGCGTTGCAGAAGCTTTTCACTATGTGTGTGTAAGCTTCAAAGCCTGGCTACAGGTGGGTTGCCCGGGGGGTTAGTCCCCTTTCTCTTGCAAATCCTCCATTACAAAAACATACTGCTGGATTCAGGCTCTGCCACAGCACACTGTTATAGCACCAGAATTTATAGACACAGTACATTAATTATAGCAGTTTCCGTCAGTTTATAGAAGAAACTGTCTTAAGCAGACTTTACAGATTTCGTTTGCAGCTGCATTACGCTAGTTTGCCTAATGCTTTGGCCAGGGCTTTTCAGGAGTGTCTGACGATGTGTGAACACGCTCATGGCAGTTTCCTTGGTACATGGTATTCAGAGAAGAGCCCGAGGGTTTCTGCATTAGTCTGTCTCAGGGTTAGTAGAGGGACCGATTCCAAGTCGGGTTAGTCATCAGAGGTGAGAGGACCAGCTCTTAGTCCGAACTTAAATTGTAGTCTTTGACCTCCAACTAATTGTGCCTCCAGGATAAGAGCTGGAGAGGTCAACGAGATTGTCGGATTCAAACTCATCTTTCAGAATTCATTCCGGCAGCGCTCTCTGCAACCTAACTTGACTATGATGATGATGATGCAACCCGAGCTGGAATATACTGTATATATATAGGCAACTACAGGCATTTAGTTTTTTTAACTGAACCCTGAACCAAGTGACCTTTTCAAACGTGATTAAAGGCTGTTATTAATGATAATAAGGCCCATGGATGAAATCTTATCAAAGAAAAGTCTGTCTTTTAGGATTTGCAATTAGCTAATAACTGTGTAGCAGTTAAAACCCTGGCAATGTTTGTACTCACAATACTAAAACAAAATTAAGCTTTCTCAGGCTTAATTATTTGCATCCTTTTATACACATTAGTCACATTGATCTCAAATTAACATAGGATTAGCAGAATGGCTGTGAGCAGAGGTCTGTAGTTAGGCTTTCATTAAGACATTGATGAGGGAACCAGTGTTATATATGGCTTGAGAGGTAGGTTACTCTACTACTGTTCCCTTTCAAAAGCTACACTCAATGCTGCGTGAAAACGCTATGGGAACATCTCTTTGTTGCCCGGTTGTGAAGCCTGTGCATGTCAAACCCGCCGAATACCTTCGGCTTATAACCTATCAGGCATGGACGTCACGAATATTTGCACATGTTCACATCAAGTTGACTTACTATGCCAGAGTTTGAGGATTTGGGAATCAGAGTTCATTCAGGATACAGGGAATAATACGGGGATCCTACGGTAATTTGAATAACCAATTGTTACAGTCGTGGTGTGCGGAAAAGCATGTCATAATGTGTACAACACATCACACTTTGAGACTGACAGACAAGAACCGCAGAACACAATATTTAGGAATCTGAGGAATCTGAGGCTACAGTGTGCCAGTGTGTACAGATTCAGGTAACATTGTTAAAAATAAATAAATC